>VXBD01006018.1:17526-33075 GCA_013399975.1 Indicator maculatus | reverse complement strand
AGCAGCCCTGAGGAGAGGGACTTGGGGGTGCTGGTGGACGAGAAGCTCAACATGAGCTGTCAATATGCACCTCCTGCCCAGAAAGCCAACCAGATCCTGGGCTGCATCAAGAGAAGTGTGGCCAGCAGGTCAAGTGAGGTGATTCTCCCCCTTTACTCCACTCTGATGAGACCCTACCTGGAATACTGCATCCAGTTCTGGGGCCTCTATTACAAGAGGGATCTGGATATGCTGGAACATGTCCAGAGAAGGGCCACCAGGATGTTCAGAGGGCTGGAGCACCTCTCCTATGAGGACAGAGTGAAAGAGTTGGGGCTGTTCACTCTGGAGAAGAGAAGGCTCCGAGGTGACCTTATTGTGACCTTTCAATATCTGAATGCGGCCTACAGGAAAGCTGAGAAGGGACTTTTTAGGATACCAGGTAGTGACAAGACTAGGGGTAATGGAATGAAGCTGGAAGTGAAATTCAGGCTGGACGTGAGGAAGAAGTTCTTCCCCATGAGAGTGGTGAGAGCCTGGAATGGGCCCCATCCCTGGAGGTGTTTAAGGGCAGGCTGGATGAGGCTCTGGCCAGCCTGATCTAGTGTGAGGTGTCCCTGCCCATGGCAGGGGTGTTGGAACTAGATGATCCTTATGGTCCCTTCCAACCCTGACTGATTCTATGATTCTATACTTAGCCCATAGACTACTTGTAATGAATATAATATTACTAAATCTCATTGGGAGATGTGTCCTTTTTGCATGTGTTTTTTTAATAGATGGTATATACCCCTTGATATGCAGTGGTTGGTGGGTTTATTTGCTCTTTTTTTAATGGAAGCTGAAGCTCGTAGCTAGGAAAATCTTCTCAAGTGCACATGATGTGTTTATATTGATAAATCTTACTGAATGCCAAGTTTCAAAGGGTACTTTAAGAAATGCACTATTATAGAAATGTTGTTCCTGAAAGAATTATCTTTCTTTTCACAATGAAATTTCTGTCACTCTTCATGAGTTAAGAATGGGGTAACGAATACAAATTTCTACTGAGGATATTCACACCAGATGCCAGAAAAAAAGATTTCACCATTCAAACTGTTAGACATTGGAATAAACTCCTATGGGAAATGGTGGATTCCCCTACATTACAAAGTTTCAAAGCCCAGCTTGACTGGGCCGTCTTATTTAAACTGTATTCGTACCCTGAGAGGTTGGACTAGATGATCCTTGAGATCTGTTTCAAACTGGTATTGTATGAATCTCTTCTATGTTTGTATCATGAGTGGCTTTAATGTGCAGATTGATGACTCTTACTCATGATCCTGTATTTTATATTCCCTGATGAAGAATATCAGCTAGCCCCCATAGGGAGCAGGGAGTGCTTTGGCAGGAGCCAGTTTGTAGTGTGATTGATGTTTTCATACCTTTGATCAACACTTTTACTGTCCCAAAAGCAAAAGACATGTGAACGCCACATGACATCATGTCCAGGTGGAAGCAGCAAGTGAGCTTGCTGAGGGAAAGACATTTTTTAGTGTTATCCTAGTACAAATGTGCTAATCTTCTATAAGTGTGAAGAAACAAACTAAAAAAAACCAATTATATCATCTCTTTTACATTATGAATAAATGCGTGTATTTTGATTTCTGCCTTAGCTGAATGTGATTTGAAGTATCTGGGTAATGCACAGTGTGGTTGTCACTTGAGGGAGGGGTGAGATTGTAAACCATAGTACTGGCACATATTAAGAACTATCCTGGTTTCCCAATATATCTTGTACCATATCTGGAGATCAGCAGAATTAATCCGTTGTGTGAGCAGCAGAGAGCAAGGCCTGGTGCCATTTGGGTTATGAAAGACGAAAGTATCTGCCAGTAAATGTTGGAGGTATATATACTTGCATTGTAGAGTCAAATAGGGAGTGTGTTAAGTGATCAAAATACACCAAACTGAGGATTGTCAGGCAACTAATCATAGAAGAAAGAGTTAAAAGGTTTATATTGCCAGAGGTACCTGGGGTTTTTTGGGTTACGGTTTTATTACCTATTTCTGTTTATCAAATAATCATTTAGGATGGAAAGGACCCTTAAGATTATCAAGACCAACTTTTAGCCTATCATGAGTTAAGTCCCTGCTAACAGTGCTCCTAAGCACCACACCTACATATCTTTTAAATACCTCCAAGGACAGTGACATCACCATCTCCCTGGGCAGCCTGTTCTAATGTCTAATGACCCTTTTAGTGAAGAAGTTTTTCATAATATCCAATAAACCTCACTTGGTACAACTTGAGATCATTTCTTCTCATCCTATCTCTTGTTACTTTGGAAAAAAAGACTGACACCCTGACCACCTCACTACTATCTACTTTCAGGTAGTTGTAGAGTAATAAAGTCTTCCATCAGCCTTCTTTATTCCAGAGTAACCAACACAATTCCCTGATCTGCTCCTCGTAAGACTTGGTCTTTTGACCCTTCGTCAGGTTGTTGCCCTTCTTTGCTCATGCTCTAGTACCTCAATGTCCTTCTTGTAGTGAGGGGTCCAAAACTGAGCACAGCACTGAAGGTGTGGTCTCATCGATGCCGAATACAAGGGACAGTCAGTTATCTAGTGGAGATGCTATTTTTGTTACAAGGATCTGAATCACAGCATCTCTGAGATGCAACTTTAAAATATTCACAGAGTTTGGAAAGATTGTAGTCATAAGAAATCAAAAACCAAAATCGGAGGTAATTTTCACCATTTGTATTAGAAAGGGTAGTAATAACAATTGTATTTGTATGTGGGAAACTGATTCTTAAATCAAAGTCAGGAAAGAAAGCCTTGTGAAGCTGTTAAGATTTCTAGGAAGGCAAAGAACTCTTCCCAAAAGAGTCAAATGTTAATGTGGCAACTCATACATCAGTAATCACTGTGATGAGTGAAAGACTAAGCATTAATGTCTTTGAATAAATAAAGACCATTACATGGCTGGAAATAAAGTTTCTCAGGGCCCTAAACATTAATAGATGTATTCTAAAAACAAAATCTAACATATCTTTGGGTTATATTTACATGAACACTTCTAAAAGAAAAATTATGCAATTCCTTCAACTGCTTGTTATATTTTCTGATGTGAAAGGCTATACATGGTATCATGACAGAAATGTTTCTTTCAGCTTCTGTGCAGTGCTGGAAGGAAGTGAGAATGATATGCGGTTTGTGTACTGTGCTTCCTGCATCTGCTACATGCTCGATAATTGGTCTGGCATCAACATGAAAAAAGCTATAGACTACATTAGAAGAAGTATGGTGAGTATTCACAAAGTGTTATTTCTCACTATGTTTTATAGTTACTAGCTTTGTTTCTTAACTATGACTAAAAATCTCTCTGTCCAAACTGAAATATTATGGTAATTTCTTTATTTTCTGTTTCTGTTTTAGTAAGTTGAAAAGGAAAAATACTTTTCTTGCATTTGTATTTTCGTTGTAATACGTGCAAGGTAGTTCTATTCTTTGTTTGCTCACTGCAAATTACATAGGATCTTTAAAACTCAATTTAAAATGAAAAACAAGTTTTTTAAAACTGGATGTTCTTATAATGTAGAAAAGTGTATAAATAGTGCATCAATAAAATTGTCACATTTCAGTGAGCTGTAGTCCTTCTCTTTATATACAGAAACAAAAGAAAAACTAATGATGTAACATCAGTTCAAGCTTAAGTGTTTCCAGTCATGAACTCCACTTTTTTATTAAATATTTTTAGTGAAGGGAGATTTTAGTATATAATTTTTTTTTCTGTGCAAACTATCTTACTTGGTTGGAGCAAAAGAATTTTGAGGGATTTGTTCACAATGTTTAATTTGTTAAATTTGAGTTTTATATTCCAAGATTAAAATATGTTTTTCAGAGAAGCTGAGTAAGCTTGAAAATTACAGTTCCTTAGATATAAGTAAGCATGCATAGTAAACTTTCGTGGTCCACAAAGACCTAAACCATCATAAATTTGGTAGTTGCTGCCAGGCAGTGAGATTATAAAATTAAGAAACACATCTAAAAGAGACTTGTGCTTCAGACCAAGTGTTTTTTTAGTGCACATTTATTTTTGAGGGAGGTATTTGGACAAATAAACATTTGTACTGTCCATCACAGGAAGCTTCTTCTGGCACACTGCCATAGTCCTGAACTGACTGAGGAGGTAAAGGGCAGAGCTCAGTCCTACAAGCATAGGGGCCAGCAGTCTGTTCATGCTGGCACCTTTTCTCTCTTTTTTTTTTTCCTGTTTGTTTTCACTTTTCCCTCCTCAGTCTAATTTGGTTTTTCCCTTTCTCACCACTGGTCCTTTGCCTATGCATCCCATAAGCTGTGCACACCCCTGCATTCCCCAGAAAACATTCTTTAAGTTTTATACAATCCCAGCATTTTCTTCCTCTGCATCCCGTAAGACCACCTGTACCCCAGCAGTTCATAGCCCACCTTAGTTACAATTGGTTTCCACAGTGAGACTATCTTTACCCACTGTCACAGTGATGACCGTTCCTTCTTTCCATTCATCTCTTGAAATATATTACAGTGCAATTACTTAGCACATGAACAAAGTGTTTCTTAAAAGTGTATTTCTTAAATAAAATGAACATGAAGTGTGATATCCAAGAATGTTAACCTGATTTCTCCTGTTAAGATGTTGTAGATGGTGCTAAACACATACACATATTTATAATTTGTAGTAAATTCTGTATGAGTTTTGATTTGTAATTTCTTGTCACTGACTATACAGTCAATATTGCTATAGATTTTCTTGCAAATGGTTATTCCTGTTTTGCTATGGTTACCTCATTCTGGTACATCCATTATAAAACAAAAGATTGCCTTGCTCAGTAGTAAACTGCTGTGTCAGGTGTGGTTTTTGTTTTACTCTTTTATGTCATCATTTGCACACAGATGAAGCTATTGATAGTTGAACTTTTTTCAGTTATTCAAACTGCAGCTAGTGAAGTGCAACTAATCTGGATGGAGAGTAACATGGCTAGTTAAACACAGTAATCTTTGTAATAAACTTCTGGGTTTTTTAGCTTATGCTTTGGGATCTATTCTCTTTAACGATGCAGATTAAGAACTGTGGTAGATATAACTCAGTGTAGCTGAAGGAGAGAGTGATTGTTAGGCATGTCAAGAACAGCAGAAGATTGGAACATGAAACAATGGTATTGTAATTTTTAGAAGGGTAACTTAGAAAGTATTGAGTCTTCATACAGAACGTATAGTCCTCATGTTAATACTTGACTAAGATTTATACAATAATGATCACAAAAATAATTCCAGATCAGTTTTATTATCAGTAAAATAGGTTCCAATCATGCAGTTTTTATCAGTGTCAGAAAACAACAGTCACTAAGATGCTGACGTTTTGGATCACTTCCACAGACTCTAAACCACTGGGTTTTGCAACATTGCTTGATTTGCCATGAGTTTTGTTTTTAAAGTTATCACATGAAGCTGTTAGTATCTACTGTTTCTAGTACAGTGGAATTCTTTTGAAATGGAGGTGCATGAGTCTGATACAATTAAGATGGTTGTGAGGCTTTTAGACTGAAACAAAGATTGTACCCAACTGGATTTACACATTTCATGAGGATAGTATTTAATTATGCCGGTTTCATGTTCTAGTAACCTAGAGTTTCTTTTGCATATAATTTTGTAGGTCTTTTCAGAAGGACAAAGAAACAAAAATAGTTACTTAGTTGTTCTTTAATGCACACAAGTCCCCAAAGAGTAGATGTTGTCTGTAAATAAATAGACACTAGTCAGCCAAAGGTCAGCTATTGTCTACTAAAATTACAAGCTAATTGTACAGCCTGATAAAGTACAGTGTTTGGGATGCACAATTAACAGCTTTTCTCCAGAGATGTTTACTTGGTCACACTTAAACCACCTTCTCTTACAGCTGCATTTCATTAGCTTTGCTAGCATAGCTTTGCTAATCAGCCTGCCTTTACTTAGCAATTAATAGGTCTGTGGAGTGTGATAGCACATTTGCATTGCACTCTCAAAGGCACTACGAGGAGTTTACACTATTTTAACATGCAGGTGTTTGTAAGTTTTACTTAAAATTGCCTGGTTCAGACTTTAGAAGGTCAGCTTGTGGCTTGAAGGGTACTTCTTAAATATTAGTCATTTTACTTGCTACAGCTTGCATCAGGAACTCAAACTGAGGAATGTAGTTTTAATATATTTTATCTGCTTCCATTTCATTTTTTTCCTCTCAGTGTTAGCTTTTAAAAGATCTACATTTAGGTCATTCCTAAAGACATGTTAACTCTTAAGCCATTCTTTGGTTAGGACTGGAGGAGTTACTAGTGGTCTGACAAGGTGACATGTATCTACTGGAGAAAATACTAGGAATTTCCAGTCAGACCGTGGAGGGCAAAAGATAATAAAATTGCTTTCTAACTGTCTGATCAGATAGTGAACCAATCACTAACTGAGCATTTAATATAGAAGATGTATGGAACTTGTGTAATTAAAATTAAAAAGCTAAACTTCCTTTTTGTCTGCTAAACAATTTCGTATTTGTCCAGTGACCATTTAATAAATGTTCTAGAAATTCATGTAAAATAAACACTTTTTTTCCATTTTTATGGGTAAGTAAATGTGATCTCTTTTCTGATGCAAAATGATTTAATAACTTTATAGGGAAGAAAGATTGTTCTATATACAGTATCATCTAGATACTGTAATCACCTAGATTGCTCATAATAAACCTCTACTATAATATTCTTAGTGCTTTGTTCATCAGACTCAAGTTTCTCCTTGTCTTTCACTTAATGTGACTTTTCAGCATTGTTAAGACATTTAAACAGTAATATTTTGTAGGCTACGTACCATTTACTCCAATAATATGCTTTCTTGTCACTTATGATTTCCTCCCCTCCCATTCCCCTTGTCTTTGCTTTGTTAAAGCCTGATGTTCTTGCTCCTTAGTAAAGAAGATGCTCTTGTACTTGAGTACTGTGCACACAGTTGTACCTCTCATTTTGCGTTTTTCTATGCTAACTAGATTTTGGCACTAGAGACAGATATAATTTATCCTTTAATTTATTTGGAGTTTTTTTTAAATAGTAGTTTTTTCTCTTTTTAGAAAGACAAAATAATTGGAGTGTCGGTTTTATTAAATGGTTATCTGTGTCAAATGCTTTCCCTTCTTGGTAAAGACATGTTTACACATTTTCAGATGCTTAACATACGTTCACAACAAAATCAAACTCCATTGAAGGCGTAAAAGCTGCCTGCATTGAAATAAGGCTTATATGTTAAGTATTTTGTGCCAAGAGCTTTTTGAGGTGTAGATTCAGAATTTCGTCAGGTTGAGTTGTGGTGTGGTCTCATGATTTTGCCTGTAAACTGAGAAGCTGCAATGTCTGTGAAAGTCATGTGGTAACATAACTGGCTTGTGGTTTGTTTGTGGTGTGTTTTGTTTTTTTTTTCAGTCTTATGATAATGGCCTGGCACAAGGAGCTGGACTGGAATCTCATGGTAAGAATATTAAAATGTTCTACACCTATTTTTAAGACTGAGATTGAAAGTGCTGTAAGAGGTGTATGGTATGTCATTCCTTTCCTTCTCTGATTTTAAGGAAGTGGGATGAGGAGGAGCAAATGCAAAGCATGCTTCAGTGTTGTCTGTGTTCTTTCCATAGTCTCATCTTAACAAAGTGGTCTCTTGATATATCAATTCCATTAGTCTTACCTTATGAATGTTACATTGAAAAATGGTGGCTGTAGTTCTCATACCTTGTTGACAGAGCAAACATTTTCCCCATGTACTAGTGCTACCCTGGGTTTACCTGTGAGAGATTTTGTGCAATACACCTAGTAATCTCCAATTTCAGCAGCTGTTGGTAAAACCTGAGAAACATTTTTCTCTGACAGATTACAGCATCCACGGGGGGCTCAAATTTTGAAGCAGCAGTTAATTTTCATAAACAGTTGCTAGTTGTGAAGATAGAAATTCTCAAGATATTTTTAAGGAAAATGTTTCTGTACTGTATGTTTCAAGTAGCAGTCTACTTGTGACAGAGAAACTATTGACTTTTATGAGAGTGATACTAAATCTATCAAGCATTTACCACCTTTTCCTTAGTATTGAGCTTTGAAATTATTCCATCTGTGTTCATCCTGCAGGATGAATAAGGTTGAAAAATTTACATTACCCTCCTACATATTAAGTAATTGAGTTACTTTTTCTTAGTAGTGATCACAGATAGCATTACTTTTCAGCATCCTTCTCCTGCTGTATTTCAGCATCAGAATGAAAGTAACCTTTGAGTTCCTGGATAGTATAAAAAGCTTTGAGCCCCAAGTCTTGTATCAGCATCTTGCTTGTGGTCATTCCCTGGCTGTAGCTTTATCGTATCAGCTAATAGAATGAATTTCAATTCACTTTAAAAGGTGATGTCATTATACACAGACAAAGATCACAAGTCTGTCTCCTGATTCTAAATTTCACTGTGCAACAAACAAAATTCCTTAGAAGGGTAACCTGTGTTTACTACAACCATGAGAGTCCAGTATTTGTTTTCATAGTATTTACCTTTTTTATGTCTTTTTTTTTTCCCCCTTATTTTCTTGTCTTTCTGCTCATCAGACGCTTCTGTCTGTTTATACCCTCTGCGGGGCTGTGTCTGAAACTGCCTTTGGCATCTCTGCTTTCGTCTGCTGGCATCCCAATAGCTTTCTTTTCGAAGTTACATATGAAGAAACTTCCATGTCGCAATTTACTTATTTCTGGACTGCTGTGTTACATAAATTGTGCAGCACTGAGAGGCAGTCAGATTTTAAGAAGTTAAATTTTGTTTGTTTGTTCAAGAATTGGGTTGAGGCTTTTTCCCTCCTTTGACATACATTCTAGACAAACCTGGCTTTATTTATTTTGGTTTTAGGCTTAGTATTTCATACGTTTAAAAATCCGTTGATTTAATTATTACTATCCTAGTTCAAGTTGTGACTGAGATCAAATCTAGGTATCCAAACAATGCAAAACCAACTCTCTTCTCAGGTGGCTCTACATTTTGTGGTATTGCATCACTGTGTTTGATGGGCAAGCTGGAAGAAGCATTTTCAGAGAAAGAACTGAACAGAATAAGAAGATGGTGTGTAATGAGACAACAGAATGGATACCATGGACGACCCAACAAACCTGTAGACACTTGCTATTCCTTTTGGGTGGGAGCAACATTGAAGGTAGTGTACAGAAAGGCTACAGGATAGTTATTTACTTGTTTTGATTGCATTAATCATCATATACTTACTTTACTTTCATGTTTGGCACAAGAGCGTGAATATACACAGCTCACTTAGAAAGGTCTTTTATTTGAAAAAATGCAGTATGTGAATGTTTACTAGGTTAGTGCTATTTCTAGTATTACTGCTTGTCTCATAAATAAGCATTCTATGTTAGTATTAAAAATACACTAAAATTTAGTGGTTTACTGTAATGGTCTAATTTCTTTTCAGCTCTTGAACATATTCCAATATACAAACTTTGAGAAAAACCGCAATTATATCCTTTCAACTCAAGATCGCCTTGTTGGTGGATTTGCCAAGTGGCCAGATAGCCATCCAGGTAAGTGTACATTCTGGGCTAGAAAATATATTCCAGCAGCCAGATGTCCTGAGAGGCATAAGGGGATTTTTCTCCTCAGTCTTTCAAAAAATGAAAAAAAAAAAAAAAAAAGGAAAAAAACCCAACACCACACAACCTAAACTTTAAAACATGAGATTTTCAAGATTTAAGTGGAAATAGGAAGGAATGGTTTTTTCCTTATTCAGCTGAAGAGCACGTGAGCTGTTGTTCATCTTATTGCTAGAAGAGTATCACTGTTTAGAGCTGGACAAGCCTTTCTGTAACAGCCTTAACTATTCTAATTAAAGTGAATATTTTACAGTTGGGTATCTTAATAAATATCTGAGTAAAATACTTCGAAACATTTCTTTTCTTAATAAAGGAATCCTTTAAGGTTATTCAGAAGCCATTGTATATAAAAGCGGTCAAAATACATCATTGTATATCATCATTTACATTTGTAGATGCACATAGCAACTATATATAGTATATTTGAAACTTAATTATCCTTTTGTAAGTGGATGAAGTAGTAAAAAACCTGAAAGACACTAATCTTTTTTAATTTCAAACAATTATTCTAGAATTCCATGAATGTGTTGCAAAGTTGTGCAAACAAAGCTTATGCTGCAAGTGTTGCCCAGTGACATTTTGCACACAGAAGTAAACAATCTAAGCAGGCCAACTAAAATAAAAATTCAGTCATAATAAAGGGTAAGTCTGTACGGACTTCCTTTCATTGTTTCATCTTGAACAAGAATTGAGAATTTTTCAAGGTGGACCCACGCTGAGACAGTGCTTGTTACAGATGTGCTCTCCCAACTCCCCTGAAAACCAGGCTAGGGTACCTGAGAACTGTAGCTGTATTTACTTTGCATTATAGATCAGTCAGTATCACTTGGAAGAAGTATTTCTGGTTTTCATGACAAACCATTTATTTACAGAGCTAGTTCCTTAGCCTGTCTTTTAGCATGGCTGTGATTGTTTGAGATAAGATTTGAGAAAGGCAAGTGTATTTATAAAGGTGTTTTCTTTTGAGTTGCACCATGTTCCAGCCTGAACACTGCTGTAAGGCAAGCTTTTGTTGTCTCTCTTGAATTGTTGTCATAGGTGGATTTACTGCAACATTCTTTCCTTGAGCAGATGGTGACATAAGTATCTACAGATGTTTTGAAGGAAAGAGTAAAAAGGCAGCGAATGTGAAGAATGACTATAAATGCAGCATTGCAAAGCGTTGCTGTGGAACTGTTATTTCATTGTCCTAAGTACGCAGAGGAGCTTCCTATGAACTCAGTTTGATATCTGAAAGGCAGTCTGTCTTTTAATAGCTATATATCTTCACAAAAAAGATTTTGCACTTTACTAACATGAAGCATCTGTACAGCTCGATTGTTTTCAAACCTGCTGCTGTTGGTTAAGTGTACACAGTCATCTTGACTTCAATGTAAATACAAAATGTGAAGGTAATGAGAGTGATACGGGTCAAATAAGTTCTGTTGAGGCTAAATATGAGCAGAAATTATTAATTCTCCTTGAAGCCTTTAAGATTTGTAAAGCTGAGAGCAGCGGCCTTAATTTGATTTTGCTTGCAAAACTCAAATATTCCAGAGAAGGCTTACAAAGTAAGAATATGCCATTTTTTTCAAAGATTCTTTCTAAGGTAGATTCAGAATTTGAACTTCTGTAGCTCCTAATATATAGAAGTTCTGTTTAAATTTGGATAGTCAACCTTGTTTTGCTGTGCAATAATGTTTTTAGGAAAACGATTAGAAGAAAGTGCAGAAAACAGTCAACTGCTTGTGCTAATCTGTATACTACATGAACTTCCAAAGCTGGAAGTAACATTTCACAACTGATGATTCAGAGAAACATTGTTTTGTAGTCCTGATGCTAACAAACTTCAATACATTGCTAGTTCTGGAGACCAATAGCATTATTTAGCAGTTTATCTTGATTTTGAAATAGTACTTCAACCTGTGTGCATGTTGAGCTTAGAAAAATTCCTCACTATGAAAAGTGAAGAAGTCAGGAGACTCTTAGAATGTTAGTAATTTTCTGAAAACATGAGAGTAACAGAGTGAATCATGATACTACTATTGTTTCTAGTGATCTACAGGTTGTCAAATACAGGAAGTGTTTTTATCTGAAGAATCTTTTGAATGTCATTGTAATAGTACTGTTTTATAAAGCAGGCGTGAACACTAATTTAGCAGAGAAATTTATACTTCAAAAGAGAGCTAAACACCTACTGTATTTATTATCTGCTTGCAAATGATTGATACTTTAGGTCTTTCATGTTAAACAGTTACCTCTGCTACCTTGTGTTAGTACTACTCATTGCCAACACTAAACCACTGTAACATTCTTTTTAATGTAGAATTTTTCTTCTGGCCACCCATATAGTGTTTTGTTTTGAATTTGGGGCCAAAGTTGTCTGTTCTAGCTCTTGTGGAGCAGTGCCTATACACTTGCAAGGCCTTTTCTGTTTCTCCTGTTGCCCTGCTTGTGAGTAGACTGGAGGTGTGCCAGAAGCTGGAATAGGGCACAGTTAGAACAGCTGAGCCTCACTGACAACGGGGTACTGCGTACCACACAGCATTGTGCTCAGAAAAACCTGGGAGAAGGAGGAAGGGGTGTGCTTAGTGTTAAGAGTGTTTGTATTCCCACCTAAGAGTTACATGTGATAACGCTGTGCTTTCTGGGAAGTGGCTAAATACCTGCCAGCTCATGGGGCATAGTGAACAAATTCTTTGTTTTGGTTTGCTTGTGCTTGCAGCTTTTGCTTTCCCTGTAAAATGATTATCACTGCCTACGATTTTTCTCACTTTCATAATTCTTTTCCTCACCTCCCACTAGAGGTGGAGGGGGGCAGTGAGCAAGCAGCTGTACAGTGCTTAGCTGCCTTACAGGGTTAATCCAGATATCACTAGAACACCTGCCTAAGCCATTTGGAATTTTTTAAATTTTTCTCAGATGTGCATAAATCATAGCTAGATTTAGATAAACTTTTCTTTGAAATTACTAGATGTACTGATGAATGCTGCAGCTCTGATATCTCCCTTGTTACCTTAAATGATATACAATGTAAAAGAATTGGAAGCACATGTGAATTACAGATTTTGCAAGAGAAAGATCAAAAGATTTAACACAATAGAAGATGAAAATGAGTGTGCACAATTACTTAATGTAAAAGAATTAAGATAGATTTGCTTTTGAGGGGTAATAATGCATCTTACATTCTTAAGACAGCCACTGAGTAATTGCAAGGTTGCATGCTCTGTTCTGTATTTGCAAGTTACTTATGAAACAAAATATTTACACCTATGGTTTTTGACCTCGAAAAACTTGATGTATTTCATAGGTTGAACCAGAGGAGTACACAACTTGCATATATGTTTTGGCCAGAACTGACTTGAGTATTAAGTTAGCATGGCTTTGCACAACCATGAATTTGTAGTTAAACCTAGAGAATAGCCATGTACTTGTAATTTGGTTTGTATCTGTTTTCTAGTGTGTATCAATGCAGCTGTCCACAGGTGTTAATAAACTGTATTTCCTGAAGTTGAGGTCTCCTTATTTGACATAGTTTTTGCAAGGTCAGTAGAAGCTGTAGCTGCTGGGTATCCTTTGTCTGTGTTAATGCTGACAAAAAGCCTTCTTTCAGGATCTCTCTATCCACTTCTTGTAATACCATTTTAGTCAGATATGAATTTACTGACACCTTCTGAAGATTACCAAGTGTTAAGAATTTGTAAGGGGCTCATTGAAATTGATGTCCTCTTGCTGTCTTTACCCTGTGGTTTCTACTGCCCAGAGGAAGCAGACTCACTTCTCTTCCTCCTAGCTTCCCCCAGTATAACTGCATTTCCTTTCTCCTTTTTGCACTAGATTTAGCGTATATCAAAACCTTCAGCATGTAAGTCACTGAAATGTCTGAAAACTACATGTTTGCTTCTGCTTGGATTAATTTTCCTCAATATTTTTTCTGTTACTTTAATTCGTAGTTGGTTTTCAGCAGACTGTAGTGCTGGTATAAGGTTGGCAGGATTGACATGAGACAGGGAAATAAGAGTATCCAGTTTTGGTGGCAGTCATCTGTTATGGTTGACTAAGCCACCTAATGAATTCCTATCCTTAGGGTATTCTGTAAGGAAGAGAGGGAAGCCAAGCATAGTAATAACTTCTTTCATACTTCTGAATCTTACTGTTTGTCAGCTGTTTGCACAAATTTTGATGTTTCAGTGGTCAGCTTCTCATCAAGAGCTGGCAAGAGATCTTGATTCCCAGGTGTAAGAAATTTAGTAAGGAAGGGAAGAGACCAGCATGGCTGAGCCAAGACCTGCTGGTCAAACTAAAGGGCAAGAAGGAGCTGTACAGACAGTGGAAGCAGGGACAGGTGTCCTGGGAAGAGTAAAGAGATGCTGCCTGACTGTGTACCAATGAGATCAGGAAGGCCAGGACACGGTTAGAGCTGAACTTGGCAAGGGATGCAAAGAATAACAAGAAGGGCTTCTACAGACACATCAATGAGAAAAATGAAGTTTAAAGAAAACATACCCCCCTGAAGATCAAGAAAGGTGAGCTAGTAACAACAGATGAGAAGACAGGTTCTCAACTTTTTTTTCCTCAGTCTTCATTCTCTCCCACCACCTCCCAAGTTAAAAAACCACAAGGTGGGGATAAGGGTGGCAAAGTCCTTCCCATAGTATGTGAAGATCAGGTTTGTAACCACTTGAGGAACCTGAATGTACATAAGACTATGGGACCTGATGAGATGCATCCCAGAGTCCTGAGGGAACTGGCTGATGTAATTGCAAAGCCACACTCCATGATATTTGAAAAGTCCTGGCAGTCAGGTGAAGTCCCGAGTAACATTACACCCATTTTTGAAAAGGATGGAGAGGAGGACCCTGTGAATTACCAACCCATCAGCCTCACCTCTGTGTCTGGGAAGATCACAGAGCAGATTGTCCTAGAAGGTCTATTAAGGTACATGGAGGTCTCAAAGACGACCAACATGGCTTCACTAAGTTGAAATCCTACCTGATGAACTTAGGAGCCTTCTGTGATAGTGTGACTACATCAGTGGGCAAGGGAACATCTCTTCCTGTCATCTGTCTGGACTTCAAGGCCTTGTACATGGTCTCCCAAGACTTCCAACTCACCATGTTAGAGAGATATGGATTTGTTGGGTGGATTGTTCAGTGGATAAGTAATGGCCAGGGTGGGTGCATCCAGAGGGTGGATGGCTTAAAGTACAGATGGAGATGAGTGACAAGTCATGTCCCTCAGGGGTCCATACTGGGACCTGTACTGTTTAATATCAGGGATATAGACAGTAGGATCGAGTGCACCATTAGCAAGTTTGCAGATTACACCAAGTTGAGTGGTGCTGTCAATACGCTAGAAGGATGACATGTCATCCAGAAGGACCTGGACAAGCTGGAAAGGTGGGCCCAGCTGAACCTCATGAGCTTCAACAAAACCAAGTACAGGGTCTTGCACCTGGGCCAGAACAATCCTCATTGGCAATACAGGCTGGGGGATGAAGTAATAAAAAGCAGCCTTGTGGAAAAGGACCTGGGGGTTCTGGTGGATGAGAAGCTGGACATGAGCCAACAGTGTGTTCTGGCAGCCCAGGTGAACAGTCACATCCTGGGCTGCATCAAAAGAAATACNAGAAGGACCTGGACAAGCTGGAAAGGTGGGCCCAGCTGAACCTCATGAGCTTCAACAAAACCAAGTACAGGGTCTTGCACCTGGGCCAGAACAATCCTCATTGGCAATACAGGCTGGGGGATGAAGTAATAAAAAGCAGCCTTGTGGAAAAGGACCTGGGGGTTCTGGTGGATGAGAAGCTGGACATGAGCCAACAGTGTGTTCTGGCAGCCCAGGTGAACAGTCACATCCTGGGCTGCATCAAAAGAAATACGGCCAGCAGACTCAGAGAGGTGATTCTGCCACTTGACTCTG
>VXBD01006017.1:7385-22068 GCA_013399975.1 Indicator maculatus | reverse complement strand
TCTGTGACATGATTTGGGTCTCCTCCTCCTTCACTTCTTTTGAATGACATCTTCCTTTCCTTTTAAAGCACTCCAGGAAAAAAAGGGTTGGGTCCAGCTAAAGGGGGTTTTGTTTGAACTTTTTTGTAGCAGCAGGTGTGGGGCAGCACCTCAAGAACAGGGTGCAGGTACCAACCCATCAAGATGCTCCACACTCACCCCCAGCAGACTTTTTATTTCTTTCCTGATGAATTGGGTTCACTCCTAGCTATAAACCCAAAGTCCATCTCCTTCCATTACAGATCTCCTTTACTGATGGTGCACTTCTGAGAGAGGGCTGGTGAGGAATATTTCATTCCATGAGGTTAGATGCAGGTATGCAATAAAGCAATGCCAACTAATTCAAGGTGCAACAATGGGACAACTCTCTTAAGATCCAGGCCACATCTTAAATATCAAAACCAAGCTTAAAATGAATGAAGAATAACATGAAACCTGCAAGTGGGCCCATGGAACTGCTGGAATGCTACTGAAATTTTATTTTTAACCACTGAAGCTGCTTATCATTTGCAGATTGTTGTTGGTTATTATGGTTACCATTCTCTGACACAAGCCAAGCTGCCTGCAGCTTTCTATTTCAGGCTGCAGCAGTGATAACAGCAGACCTCTCAACCTGCAAGCTTATATGCATTAGGGGCAGTTGCTATCTCCTGCACTGGAAGATAACAGGAGTGTGTTCCCACAGGGTCACAGGAATAACAAGCTGCCATTCTGCTGGCAGCCTGATGTTAAAACATTGAACCAAACCCATTATGAGTGTCAGGAATCACAGAATGTTAGAGGCTGGAAGGGACCTTGGAAGCTCACCCAGTCCAACCCCCCTGCCAGAGCAGGAGCACCTAGAGCAGGTCACACAGGAACACATCCAGGCAGCTCTTGAATATCTCCAGAGAGGGAGATTCCACAACCCCCCTGGGCAGCCTGTTCCAGGGCTCTGTCACCCTCAAAGAGAAAAAATTCTTCCTCCTGTTTCCATGGAACTTCCTATGCCTCAACTTCCCCCACTGCCCCTTGTGCTGGCATTGGGCATCACCCAGCAGAGCCTGGCTCCAGCCTCTGGGCACTCCCCCTGCACATCTTCATCAACAGCAATGAGGTCACCCTCAGGCTCCTCCTCTCCAAGCTACAGAGCCCTCAGCTCCCTCAGGCTCTCCTCATAAGGAAGATGTTCCACTGCCTGCAGCAGCTTTGTGGCTCTGTGCTGGACTCTTTCAAACAGTTCCCTGAGGTCCTTCTTGACCTGAGGGGCCCAAAACTGGACACAATATTCCAGATGTGTCCTCACCAGGGCAGAGTAGAGGGGGAGGAGAACCTCTCTGACCTACTAATCACACCCCCGGATGCCCTTGGCCTTCTTGGCCACAAGAGCTGGCTCATGGTCAACCTTCCATCCACTAAGACTTCCAGGTCCTTTTCCCCTTCACTGCTCTCCAACAGGTCAGTCCCCAACCTATCCTGGTCCATGGGGTTGTTCTTTCCCAGGTGCAAGAACACAGCAAAGGTTTGTAACTGTATTGAAACCACTGGAATAAGTCCTTGTGTCCAATCTGCAATTTCCCAACTCTTCAGGATGCACTGCTGAAACACACTGCCCAGCTCTTGGTGAGTGCAGCTAATGCTGGCTAAGAGCTTAGACAGCATCTCCAAGGAGCAAAACATAAAATCAGCCCTAGCTTGAAACTCCACAATATCTTCCTTTATTTCTGAACTGTTAGGAGAGTTGGACAAGAGTGACAAATGGTAAAAGTTAAGTACCAATATCCATGAAAATTCATTCTGTTACAGCAAAGGAAAGCCCAAGCCTTGTGGAACAAGTCCTCCTCTCAGCCTTCAGAGGAAGCTGAGTGTGCAGAGAGCTGAAAAGTGGGGGCTCTAGTTCCAGTCTCAGTTCCAACCCCTTTTAAGGTCACTGCCATGCACCCTCTCCTTGTTCCACAAGGGCTTACAGTCCATACATTAAGTGAAATGGGTACCAGAGAGCACACAGTTGAAAGGAAAAGGGGAACTGGGATGTCCCTCCATGGTGCCAAACCTGAAGCTTCTTTCTGTCTGGGTATTGGGAAGAAATTCTTTGCAGTGAGGGTGGGGAGGCACTGGAACAGGTTGCCCAGGGAGGTTGTGGATGTGGTTGTTCAAGGCCAGGCTGGATGAGGTCTTGAGCAGCCTGGGCTGGTGGGAGGTGTCCCTGCCCATGGCAGGGGGTTGGAACTGGAGGAGCCTTCAGGTCCCTTCTAACCCAAACCATTCAGTGAATCTATGAGTAAGGCAGGGCCAGGCTGAGGTGGCGAGATCCATCCTGAAGCACACAGAGACACCTGCCTGGTGACTGTGGATGTGTAATGAAAGCATCTGTTGTATTGTGGCTCCTCTGCATCACTCAGCTGTTGGAGAGCTGCTCTAAATGCCACAGAGCTGGGAGATCTGCCCGCAGGTGATTGGCTCCTGTGTGGGAGTAAGAATGTGGACTTTTATTTTTGATGTGTAATGCAGAGCCACAGGGAAGGTTGTCTGCTTGCAGCCTGGCAGCAATGAAGCACACAGCACAGGGACTCAGGCAGAAAGAATGACTCAAGTGCTCAGGATGCTGCTGCCAGCCTAGGAGGCTTTCACTGCCCCAAGTCACAGAATCACAGAATTGTCAGGGTTGGAAGGGACCTCAAGGATCAGCCAGTTCCAGCCCTCCTGCCATGGCCAGGGACACCTCACACCACAGCAGGTTGCTCACAGCCACATCCAGCCTGGCTGCAAAAACCTCCAGGCATGAGGTTTCCACCACCTCCCTGGGCAACCTCTTCCAATCTCTCATCACCCTCATGGGGAAGAACTTCTTCCTAACATCCAATCTCAATCTCCTCACTTCTACTTTTGCTCCATTCCCCCCAGTCCTATCACTCCCTGACACCCTAAAAAGTCCCTCCCCAGCTTTCTTGGAGCCCCCTTCAGATCCTGGAAGACCACAAGAAGGTCTCCTTGGAGCCTTCTCTTCTCCACACTGAACAACCCCAACTCTCTCAGTCTGTCTCCAGAGCAGAGCAGCTCCAGCCCTCTGCTCCTCCTCATGGCCCTTCTCTGGACACCTTCCAGCACCTCCAGATCTTTCCCGGAACAGAGGCTCCAGAACTGGACACAGAGCTCCAGGTGTGGTCTGAGCAGAGTGGAGCAGAGGGGGAGAATCCCCTCCCTGGCCCTGCTGGCCACACTTCTCTTGCTGCAGCCCAGGCTCTGCTTGGCTCTCTGGGCAGCAAGTGCTCACTGCTGGCTCCTGTTAAACTTCTCCTCCACCAGCATTCTGAAACAGCTGTGACAAAACAGCTGTGACTTCTGAGACAAAATTTCCTGCTAGAGCTTTAAAAAGTTCAGAAAAATGTTTTCAACAACCATATTTACAGGAAATAATGCCCTGAATCTGAAAACAGAGCTCATGTTCAGTTGCTATACTTATTAAGTCAAGAAAGGAAATGCAGGTAGCTCTGAACACAAGAACATCAATAATAGATCAAATCTTCATAGACAGCAATCAGATCTTGAAGCAAGACCTTGCACAACCCTGGGGAAACAGCCTGGATAGGTGCAGGTCCTTCAAAACTAGAGCCTTGCACTGAGGAGCTCCTTCTCTAACTCTGTAGTGTCACCCCCACATGAGGCTACACTCCAGGCTACATGAAATGAACACTGGGATTTAATCTCAGCTCTCATACTCAGCAGAAGCACTTCAGTGCTTCTGAATGCACTGAAGTGTTTCAGATGTCACAAACACCTCAATGATTGCCAGAGGCTGAACTTCCAGAGCTGCTGACTGAAGAGTGAGTTTGGCTTGGAGCTGGGTGCTGGTCTCTTTTCCCTGGTAGCAAGTGATAGGAAAAGAGGAAATGGCCTCAAATTGCACCAGAGGAGCTTAAAGTTAGACACTAGAAGAAACTTCTTCCCTGAAAGAGTTTTCAAACACTGGAACAGGCTCCTTGGGGAGGTGGTTGAATCCCCATCCCTGGAGGTGTTTCCAAGAGGCAGAGGGCCATGGTTTAGCCCCAGCCTTAGTAAGAGTTAGGGAAAGGTTGGACTTGATGATCTTAAAGGGATTTTCCAGCCAAAACAGTTCTGTGATTCCTTAGCCTCATCAGTTCTTCAAACCCCAGACACCATTTCTCTTTTTCACAAGGTTTGAATCCTCTAATGTTTCAGACTATTAAACCAGTTTCATGTCTGGTGAAGAGTGGCTGGTCCAATTTCACAGGCTGCAGAGAAAGGTCTTATGGCAAGTATGTGACATCTGGAAAACCTGGCCCTGCAGAAAGCTCTGGGCATCATGTGAGAGCCACTTCAGAACTCAGAATAGCCCTGACTGGAATTCAGACATCCTTTGATCAGCATGAGCCTACCCAAAGTGAAACTTAGCTTTATACTTCTTTATATTTCTAGCAGAGCTTTAAAAAAAAATATATATATATATATTTAATGTTGCTAATATTCTCCCAATAGCAGTAACTAAGAAGCTAAGAATTTTTCAGGGATGACTATCCTCAACCATCAATCTGCAAGCAGCATATTGGCAGTCTCAAAGCATTCAGTGGAAAAACAAATAATAAAATAGACATTTCTATGCACTCAGATACTGCAGACTGCAGTGTCTGAGGAATGACCAGCTGAAGCAAAACAAGTTGTTTAGTGAGCAGCAGCAGCAGAAGCAGCCTGCTTTCCCACACACACCTCCACAATACCTTCAGCTCCCTCTCATTTTCCCTACACACCACATGCTCTGTACCCTCAGCTTCCCTCCCAAAACTTCCCTTCTCTTTCCACGAGTTGCTGCTTGAGCAAGAGGCAGCATCTGAGCCAGCAACGTGGTGCTAAAGGCCAATGGCCTCCCAGGGTGTGGCCAGCACCTTCAGGGAGGCTCTCCTCCTCCTCTTCTCTAATCCACTCTGCTCAGACCCCACCTGGAGCTCTGTGTCCAGTTCTGGAGCCTCTGTTCCAGGAAGGATCTGGAGGTGCTGGAAGGTGTCCAGAGAAGGGCCTTGAGGATGAGCAGAGGGCTGGAGCTGCTCTNGGGGGTTGGAACTGGCTGAGCCTTTAGGTCCCTTCCAACCCTAACAATTCTGTGATTCTCTGCCCTGGTGAGGCCACACCTGGAGTATTGTGCCCAGTTCTGGGCTCTGCAGTTCAAGACAGACAGGGAACTGCTGGAGAGAGTCCAATTGGGGGCCACAAAGATGCTGAGGGGAATGGAGCAACTCTCTTGTGAGGAGATGCTCAACCTTGGGCTGTTTAGCATGGAGGAGACTTGAGAGGAGGTCTGCTCAATGCTGATCAATAGCCAGCAGGTGGAGGTCAGGAGGATGGGTCTGGGCTCTTTGCAACAGGCACAAACAGAGCACTGGGGGTTCACTTAAGGAAAAATTCCTTTACTTAGAGGAGTGAGCACTGGAACAACCCAGAGAGGTTGTGGAGTCTCCACCTCTGGAGACTTCCAAAACCCACCTGGACATGCTCCTGTGCAACCTGCTCTACGTGAACCTGCTCTAGCAGAGGTGTTGGACTACATGATCTCCAGAGGTCTCTGCCAACCCCCACCAGTCCATGACTTTGTGATTTGTTTCAGCTACTCTGGAGTTCAAGTGGTGCTCATCAGCTGGCTGGGTGATCTCTGTCTACCAGAGGAGCCCAGAGAGTGTCTATACTATCACACCCTGGCACCCTGAGCTTCAGCAGCACCCCAGAAAGGTCTGTTGTAAGCACTCAGCACTTCTGAGAGCTCTGCAAGACTGCTTTAAATTGGGCATTGGACTGAAGATGCTGAGAAGTACAACTAACAGATGGAAAGTAGGGCTGCATCAATCTTCTCCTTAAGGAAATCAACCTAAACAATCAGAGCTGTTATACAAAGACTTTTCATGGGCTCTAATAGTCAGCAGCTCCTTGGAATCCAAGCTGAGGGCAGGAGGAGCAATGTGAACACTGAGTCTGCCAGCAGGAACAATGTGGAACCTCTCTCTGTCACAGGACATTGGCTGCTGGGATTAAGCAGCTGCAACTGTAATGTAAATCACAGTGGGCAGGTTGCACCAGGGGGGCATCAAAATGTGCACAGAAAAAAATACAATTCAGGGGGCAGGAGACAAACACCTGCAGAAAGCCATCATGTACCTGGAATGATGGAAGCTCTGCTCTGAACTGTAACATTTGCTGCACTTTTGCACTGGGGAGGCCACAGCTTGGGATTTGCCTGCAGCCTAGGTGCTCCTCAGAGTTTAGTTTGGCTTCCAGGCTTCCAAAGCCTCCAAAGAAGGCAAGTTGGTCTCTTGCAAGTTGGTTGTGGAGTCTCCTTCTCTGGAGTCTTTCAAGACCTGCCTGGATGTGTTCCTGTGTGGCCTGCACTGGTGACCCTGCTCTGACAGTGGGGCTGGACTGGATGATCTCTGGAGGTCCCTTCCACCCTCTGCCATTCTGTGATTCTATGATAATTATACAAGAGGAGGCCAAAGGGCTCTTAAGGGTCTTTTCCAGCCTAAATTTGTGATTCTCCAAGTACCTGATTTCTGCTCTTCCAAGCACAGATGCTGTAAACAAGTCTAGTGGAGTTATTCATGGCAGCTGTCCACCTTCCTGCTTCATGGCACACCCCCTGCTGCATTATCCCCCCACAAAGACATGAACAAAGTCTCTGAGTAAAGAGAAGTTGTCCATAAGATGGATGGCAGCACTCAGCTTCCAATGTGGAGATCCCAAACAATTCTGATTTCCTACCAGAAGACAGATGGGGAGCAGCCATCACATAACACACTGTCCATAAGTCCTCTTTCACTGCAACTATCTTCATACCTCTGGTGAAAGATAAAGAAAGCAGCAAGTTTAAGCCAAATATTTCACAGAGTCACAGAATTGTCTGGTTGGCTGTTATGAATATTTAACATTGCCAAAGCCCTTTAAGCTCATCCACTCCAACCATTCTCTACCTCTGCCAAGGCTGGGGATAAGCCACAGCCCAAGCACCACATCTCTGCCTCTTCAGACACCTCCAGGGATGGGGATCCAACCACCTCCCTGGGCATGCTGTTTGGCTTAACTTTCTGCCTGTGACACTTCTGTTACATCTGCATCCTTTACTTGCTGCTGTGTAAAAAAGAAAACAAAGCATATCCAGTTACAACCTAAAGGAAGCCACACTCAGAATCACAGAATGGAAGGGGTTGGAAGGGACCTCCAGAGATCATCCAGTCCAAGCCCCCCTGCCAGAGCAGGAGCACCCAGGGCAGGTCACACAGGAACATATCCAGGTGGGTTTGGAAAGTCTCCAGAGAAGGAGACTCCACAACCTCTCTGGGCAGCCTGCTCCAGGCCTCCAGCACCCTCACACCAAAGAAGTTTCTCCTCATCCTGAGGTGAATCCTTCTATGTTCAAGTTTGTATTCATTGTTCCTTGGCTTATTGCTGTGCACCTCCCAAAGGAGCTTGGCCCCCTCCACCCACCCCTCAGCTATTGATAGACATTGATCAGATCCCTCTCAGCCTTCTCTTCTCCAGACTAAACACCCCCAGGGCTCTCAGTCTCTCTTCACAGGGGAGATGCTCAAGCCCCCTAAGCATCCTCCTGGCTCTCTGTTTGACCCTCTCCAGCAGGTCTCTGTTCCTCTCTTGAACTGGGGAGCCCAGAACTGGACACAGGATTGCAGCTGTGTTCTCAGCAGGGCAGTGCAGAAGGGGAGCAGAACCTCCCCAGCCCTGCTGGCCACACTTTTCTCGATGCACCCACATCACCTATCTGCATTTTCTATTTCTAGCACAGCTTCAGTGGGGTACTTGCTGATTTCTCTCCCTGGCCCCAGCACACAGGGACCTGCTCAAATGCTGCTGAACCAACACTCATAAGCAAGTTACAGCCTAAATGCAACCCCCCTGTAGAGAAAAGGAATGTACTTCAAATTGCTGCCAGCAGAGACTGCCATTGCTCTCACATTGGGCAGCAAACAATTCAGCACAGCCCTCAAAAGCAGGCAACCAGCAGCAACCTCCTTAGCCTGAACTACTGTAGCAGGGTCCCAGACAGAAGCCCTCTCACACAGGCACCTCCCAGCAGCTCTCCCTTCCCCTCAGCTCCAGCCTTTGGCAGCTTTGTGCCGTGGGAGCACGTTTTGACAAGCTCAAAGGGATCATCTGGACTTGCAGGAAAAGGCTGGCCCCTTTTTCCACACCCTTTGAGCTCGGCTAGAGGAGAGCAAAGCCAAAGAGTGGAGCTGTAATTAAGTTGGCTCCGTGTGGTGGGCTGGAATTCCCCCCAACGTTAAATTGCCAGACCAGCTCAGCTGGAAGCAAAGGCAGCTGTATTTGCAAGCAAAACTACAATCTGAAATATGGAATGCAGTGAATATGTACACAAGAGACAATATTGACAATATTTGCAGGGATTTATAATTAATAAACAGCACAAGAACCCCCCCTGGGCAAAACCAGGGAGTGACCAACAGCTTCCCCTTCCCTACTCCCTACCCTCTTGTACAGCATAGAGGAGAGAAAGAGCAGAGAATTGTTTGTTAAGATGCTCAGCCACAAGAAAGAACACAGCCAAGATTGTCAACCTCTTAACTCACTGATTCTGACTCCACAGGGCACTTGTAGGATGCACTGCTGCACTGGCAGTGCNCAGAAAGCACAAGTTAGTGTCTCCCAGAGCAAAGAAGCTGAAAAAGAGAGAGTTAGCTTACCTAAGTTTTATGGCAGGTATCTATCCAATTGATTGTTTAGAACTTATCATTATTTCCCTTTTTACACCAAATAGTGATTTATTTTCATTCTACTACTTTCTGTTCAAGATCTGTGGAAAATTCTCTGGAGACTTTCCAACCCCACCTGGATGTGTTCCTGTGTGACCTGCCCTGGTTGGCCCTGCTCTGGTGGGGGGTTGAACTGGATGACCTCTGGGGGTCCCTTCCAACCCCTAACATTCTGTGATTCACTGAATGCAGGACTGTTAAAAATTGTTCACGTTCAGTGCAGTTCAGATGCCAAAACAGAATTAAATCCATACAAATCTTGTGTCAGTTCTGGATGACAGCCACAGATATACTTCTCCTGAAACAGGTATTTCTATCTACCTGACACAGATTCAGCAACACAAAATACAGCAAACGTTGTCAACCTCTTAACCTACTGATTCTGACTCCACAGGGCACTTCTAGGATGCACTGCTGCACTGGCAGTGTTGAAATAACTTCTGCCTGCAGAGGATGCAAACAGCAAACTTCAGCTAGCAGCAGCTCAGAAGGCTGTGGCACATACAGCAGCTGCTGCTGCAACCTTTGTTGGGTTCTTTGCAGTGCAACTACTGAGCCAGGTTTTGAGTAAAGTTCTCAAGCCTTGAAAAGCTGAACAGATGCTGCAGGACACAAATACCTTGGGGCAAATCAGAACTACTCTGAAGGATATACAAGCTCAGTCCCAGCTGGAATATCACAATTAGGACAGGGCAGCTCAGATTCCAGAGGATAATTCCATGCCCTTCAGCAGATTTTTACAGAACACTGAAGCCAGGCTTGCAAGGCCAGGCTGTCACCACAGCACATTTGGGCATCTCAACATTGAAACAAAAGAACTTTGTACTGGAAAACACAGTAGTAAGATTATTTAAACTGCAGAAACAGCAACAGAGAAATTCCCCAGAACTAACTAGAGAAGGGACCTCCAGAGATCATCCAGTCCAACCCCCCTGCCAGAGGAACACACCCAGGAGGGTTTGAAAGTCTCCAGAGAAAGAGACTCCACAACCTCTCTGGGCAGCCTGCTCCAGGGCTCCAGCACCCTCACACCAAAGAAGTTTCTCCTAATCTTGAGGTGGAACCTCCTGGGTTCCAGCTTGTGCCTGTTGGTCCTTGTCCTATCACTGAGCACCACCAAACAGAGCCTGGCCCCTTCATCCTGACCCCCAGCCCTCAGATATTGATAGACATTGATCAGATCCTTCTCAGCCTTCTCTTCTCCAGACTACACAGCCCCAGGGCTCTCAGCCTCTCCTCATCAGGCATCCTTACAGCCCTCCCCTGGCCTCTCTCCAGCAGATCCCAGTCCCTCTGGAACTCCCTCTTCCCACTCCGAATGAAACATGAGTGGGCACCTAAAAAAGTTCTTCTTGACAAATGAAGTTCCAAGAGAGTGTTTAGAGATCACAACAGTCCCTGTCTCAGAATTCCTAACAGCTCAGTCAGATGAGCAATGTTTCTCACCACCAAGCCCTGTGCCTCAGCTGATGCACACGTGGACATGTGGGCACTTGGCATATGGCACACAAATGAAGGCAATTCACTGCAGTTCTGCCTCATCATGGGCTATGGCTTTTGCCAGCTGCTGATGGCTGAATGCCTGAACAGGTAAAACGTGGCACCTGGCAACCCACAGGTCTAGATCTATTTATCACAGAATCACAGAACCATTCAGGTTGGAAAAGCTCCCTGGGATCACCAAGTCCAACCACTGACCCTCTCACCAGCCCGGGCTGCTCAAGGCCTCATCCAACCTGGCCTTCAACACCTCCAGGGAGGAGGCATCCACAACCTCCCTGGGCAACCTCTTCTAAAGTCTCATTGCAGACTCATCCAGAGTCTCACCACCCTCACTGTAGAGAATTTCTTCCTAATCTCCAGTCTGTATCTGCCTTCTTCAAGCTTCAATCCATCCCCCCTCATTTTGTCACTCCAAGCCCTTGTAAAATGTCTCTTCCTAGCTTTCTTGTACTGCCTTCAGATACTGGAAAGCTCCCTGGAGCCTTCTCTTCTCCAGCATGGATAGACCCCACTCTCCCAGCCTGTCCCCACAGGGGAGGCTCTCCAGTCCTTTGATCATCTTTGTGGCCTCCTCTCGACCTTCTCCAGCAGCTCCAGGTCCTTCTTGTGTTGGGGGCACTAGAACTGCAGGCAGTGCTGCAGGTGGGGTCAGGCTTGAGAATTGGCCAGAGCCAGCTGCCTGAGGTTCAACAAGTCACAGTGCAAGGTCCTGCAGCTGGGTCAGACCAATCCCAAACACAAATCCAGGCTGGGTGCAGAGTGGGTTGAGAGCAGCCCTGAAAAAAGAGACTTGGGGGTGTTGGGTGCTGAGCAGCTCCCCAGGAGCCAGCAGTGCCCTCCTGCAGCCCAGCAGGCAGCTGTGTGCTGTGCTGCAGCCAGAGGAGTGTGGGCAGCAGGGCAGGAGAGGGGATTCTGCCCCTTGACTCTGCTCTGCTCAGACCTCACCTCCAATCCTGCCTCCAGTTCTGGTGTCCCCCATAGGAATGACACAGAGCAGTTGGAGTGAGTGCAGAGGAGGCCACAAAGATGATCCAAGGGCTGGAGCAGCTCTGCTGTGAGGACAGGCTGAGGGGGCTGGGGGTGTTCAGCCTGGAGAAGAGAAGACTCTGGGGGCACCTTCTAGCTGCCTCCCAATAGCTGAAGGGATCCTATAGGAAGGCTGCAGAGGGACTTTCCTTGAGGGTGTCTAGAGACAGGGCAAGGGGGAATGGTTTGAAGCTGAGGCAGAGCAGGGTTAGACTGGAGCTGAGGAAGAAGTTCATCAGTGTGAGGGTGGTGACACTCCGGAAGAGGTTGCCCAAGAAGATTGTGGATGTCCTCTCCCTGGAGTGTTTGTGGACAGGTTGGGTGAGGCCCTGAGCAACCAAGTCTAGTGAAGAGGTGTCCCTGCCCATCGGGGACTGTAGCTGGTCTGTGAGGTCCTTTCCAGCCTAAGCCAGTCTATGATCTATGGCATGCCATGACCACTGCAGGAGAACATTTACCACAGCCAAGAGACACCTGAGGTGATCTCTCTGTACTGGTGGAAGTTATGGTTCATGAGGGCAGCAATGCAGCATCTTCAGTAATCCTTCCTTCACAAACACCCATCCATCACAAAGGCTCTGGGTTTGGTAATTCACAGCTCAACACTACTTCATCTGGAGGAGGAAAGCAATTATTTGCCAATTAAGAGATGTAAATAGTCTCCAGGAAACAATGTAACATGGGCAAACTAAACCAGAACAAGCAATTCCTCTTATAAAGAACAATCAGCAGTGTGATGCTGTCTTTGTTTTCTCAGAAGCAAACACAACTCATGCTCTGGTGTACAGTGTAAAGGTCTGGAGCCCTCAAAACAAGGACATGGACTTGAGGGAGCAGGTCCAGAGGAAGGCCATGAAAATGATGAGGGGGTTGGAACAGCTCTGCTACAAGGACAGGCTGAGGGAGCTGGGGGTGTTCAGCCTGGAGAAGAGAAGGCTCCAGGGAGACCTAAGAGCAACCTGCCAGTACCTGAAGGGGGCTGCAAGAAGGATGGGGAGAGACTGTTTGCAAAGGCCTGCAGGGACAGGACCAGGGGCAATGGCTTCAAACTAGAGCAGAGCAGATTGAGATTGGATGTGAGGAACAAGTTTTGCACCATGAGGGTGGTGGAACACTGGAACAGGTTGCCCAGGGAGGTGGTTCAGGCCCTGTCCCTGGAGATCTTCAAGGTGAGGCTGGACAGGGCTCTGGGCAACCTGATCTAGTGGAGGATGTCCCTGCTGAGTGCAGAGGGGTTGGACTGGATGAGCTTTGGAGGTCCCTTCCAACCCAGACTGGGATTCTGTGATTCTGTGATTCCCTGCCAAGGTTAAACTGCAATGCATCACCTGTTAGAAGAAGATCAGCAAGACTGCAAAGTACAGCACTGAAGCATTTGGTCACCTGTAGTTGAATTCCCCTGTCCTCTCCTACAGAATCACCTCCTGCTTGCTGGAGAGCTGCTCCATTTTCCAGCACACACACAGCTGAATGTTTACTGAGCTGCTCCCTTGGATGTATTTTTCTCTCTTTGTCCTCCTGAGTGTTTGGGCCCCAGGCCTCTCCCTTTGCTCTCAGTTTGCTGTGTTATGAAACTTGTTCCCTGGGTTTTCTGAGCAGCTCATCACTTGCATTTTCTAAAGCTTCACAAAGGATTTGCCTTCGGAATAAGCAGCATGGGAAGTGGGAAGAGGCAGAATGCAGGCAGATGGAGCCACTGGGTCTGAAGGCCATGGTATTTCCTCAGCCTTTGAAGTGGGTCCACATGGCATCTGGGCTGTTAAGGGCAAGCCTCCTGCCCCCAGCACCAGCACCTCACCTCACAGTGGCAAAAGATCCACTCTCAGGAATCATCGTGGTGCTAAGCTACCCTCAAGGCCTCCCGGCTGAGAGATGCCTCTGCAAAATCTTCCAGGGAAGGAGGTTGTTGTGAAATATCCTTCAAGTTTCCTTTTCATTGCTTTTCAGCTTTTCTTTTCTAATTCTGTTTGTGTTTCTGTGACCAAGGACTTAACTTTCCCTCTGGGAAAATAAAAAGCAAGCTCTGGTTCAGTTAGAGCAGAAATTCTCCAGAAACATCGATCACATCCAAACATTGGGTCCTCAGTGCAAGCAGTCCCTTTGGATGACTGTACCCAGGAGAAGGGGGCACAAAAAGAGCACACTGAAAGCACTGCTGTGCATTTGGGTTACACTACACAGGCCAGCATGGATGTTAGCTCTGTCAAGCAGCAGGTTGTGGGAAGGACTCTTCCCTGGAGCAGGGAACAGTGCTTTCAACCATGAACTAGCAGGCAGAGGAACAGCCCACCACAGCAGAACTGCCCAGGAGCTTTCACTAGCTCTGCAAATCCAGACTTGGGGTGACAGTGTTACTTTATTTTCCTCCCTAATACAATTCACACAATCCCAGAGTAGATCTGGGTGGAAGATGCCTCCAAGGACCTCCAGTCCAGCCCTCTACCCAGCACTGCAGGCTCAACACCAAACCATGTCCCTAAGCCTGGGGAGTAAACCAGGTCCACACACTGCCTGAACTCCAGCACTGCCCTGGGCAGACCCTTCCAATGTTTGAGAACCCCCTCAGCAGAGAAGTACCTCCCAATATCCAGCCTAAACTTCCTGTGGGGCACCCTGTAACCATTTCCTTTGGCCCTGTTGCTTCTCATCAAGGAGCAGAGGCTGCCCCCTGCTCACTGCAACCTCCCTTCAGGGAGCTGGAGAGAGCACTGAGGTCTCCCTCAGCCTCCTCTTCTCCAGCCTCAACACCCCCAGCTCCCTCAGCCCCTCCTCTAGCCCAGGGGCTCCAGGCCCTTCTCCAGCCTCATTGCCCTGCTCTGGACAGGCTCCAGCCCCTCAATGTCCTTCCTGCAGTGAGGGGCTCAGAGATGAAGACAGTGCTTGAGGTGTAGCCTCCCCAGTGCTGAATCCAGCCCAGTGCTTTCCCAAGATGATCTCAATATTCTCCCAGAGCCAAGGACACGACATACCCTGCTTTGAAACCTGACTTTGCCCAGACCCAGGAGTTAGTTTACCTCTGCTGCACAGCCAGTGTCAGCACTCTGTTTGAAGAGTTGCATTCCAGCACAGAAATGCAATGTTCTAAAGCAGAACACAGAACACCATTTAACCAAGAGTCTTCACATCACTGAACAGTGCAACACCAGGGACTGCAGCCCAGCTCAGCTGGACCCTACAAAAATGAACATTACTCTGCCAAGCTAAGTGCTGGAGCAAGATCAAGACCTTTTCTCCTGTCTCAGGGACCTCTAAGTACTGGAGCAAGATCAGGACCTTTTCTCCTGTCTCAGGTACCTCTAAGTACTGGAGCAAGATCAGGACCTTTCCTCCTGTGTCAGGTACCTCTAAGT
>VXBD01006016.1:7068-23326 GCA_013399975.1 Indicator maculatus | reverse complement strand
ATCTTCTCTAGCTATTTAATAATTTCCACAGAAATGTGTGTTGCAGGGTGCTCCAAATCCCCCCACCTTCCCTCATTATCTATCAGCAGAGGTTTGAATGGGGGAAGACAAAAGGTGTGAAATGGCCTTCCCCTGCCCTGGGAACAGCTTATTGTCCCTGCCAGATGGAGGCCCCACAGGTATTTACCAGTGCGGCGAGAAACCCGCTGGGATTTGGACATGTGATAAGGGGGATATTTCACATTTTGGCCTGGATTTCACATTTTGGATGGATAAAAAAGGTGAGCAGAGAGCAGTCGCAGGCTCTCAATTTTACACTGCTCACCCATGTTTTGGGGCCCACTCATTTCAGCTCTACCATTTTGAGCACTCGTCTCTTGCTGTTATTGCTCACTTCTCCCAGGACCAGCCCACCAGCCATGAGACGTGCCTGCCACTGCCAGCCTGGGACCGATCCTGCCCGGGAACCTGCCAGCAGAGCTGTGACCCTAACCGCTAGGGACCATCTCCGAATTCCTATTCTGATTTTCATGAGTAATACCAGCCTTCTCATATTTCCCTAAGGGTTATTGGTCAGCCTTTTGATTTATAAGTGGGGTCAAGCTATTTGTGGCTTAGCCTTTTCCAGTCTCTGAACTCTCCAAATTGTATTAAAAACTGCTGTAATCATCCTGGAAGAATTCATGACTAAACAGAATCTGTAAATACTTTCTAACGGTTTTGTACATAATTTTGGGGTGGGGTTTTGGGGAAAATAAAAATAACTATATCTTTATAATTCCTGCCTGATTAATTTAACCCCAAACTAATACAATATGCCAGAAAATACTCCATGGTAATTTTGCTCTCAAACTAAGAGAATGTTATTTAGTCCTTAAATATTCAAGGGTTGGTGTAACAGAAGTGAAAAAGTATTTTTTTGCAAAACTGTTTAAAAGAAAGAGTATGACTCTAATGGGGCAAAACATAGCTAATATGATATCCTCTTCTTTTACCTCTGGAGGACCTGTATTGTCAATAAAACAAAGAATCAATTAATAAGATTAGAATTGCTGGTTACATACTCATCTTTTGACTTCACTGAAATTGTGCTGTCAAACAAGTGCTATAAATCTTTTTCTGTCTCCTTTACTCACTTGTGCAATGCTTGAGATTGTGCCCTGACATACTTGAGAATCAATTATAATGAATATAGCACATTACCGAGAACCAGCTGTGCTTGTGACTCTGCCAGAATGTTTCTGTTCGTAAAGATGTCAAATGTCAAATTAAGGTAATGAACTACTCAGTGCTGGAGGTAATTTTAGTCCAACAGAAAAAGTAGTAACATTTTTTCTTTAACTCAGAAAGATTTTTCTGGCAAATAGAGCATTCATTCGCAAATCAACTTTTCAGATGTAAACAATGAGATGCATCAATATTTCAGTTCTTAAAAGGTCTTAAAGAAAATTTTTGAAAACTCTTAATACATTTGCATTTTTTTAAAATGAACCCTACACATCAGCAGATTTTGTGTTTTATGATAACTGTATGCAGAATAATTACATACTCTAACAAAAATACAAAACAGAAACAAAACAAAAAAAACCCACACCTGTGGTGAAGGCATCATATGCCCAGAATTATGCCCTCAAATACAGGAAAACTTGTCCCAACATGTTTGGGCATCTATATATAAAATAGTGGTTAATCAGTTATTAATAATTTTTAATTATTAATAAAAATAGTTTTCATAATTAATTTCATAATTCATAAATTAATAACCTCTTCATCACAACACCATAATATACACAATAATTCCCCCAGCCATTCCGTTTTCTAGAACATGCTGAAATGTAATACACTCAGTCTACCTAAAGGGTAAGTCTGCACATCTACAAAGACCACATCAAAAACAATATCAACAACATCTCCTCAGTTTGGATTGCATCTCCCTTATTCACGTGAATATCCTGCAGTAAAAACGTATACAGATTTACAATACTCTACATCAAATCACTGGGTTATACCCTAGGTCCACAACTCATGAATGTAAACCCCGTGCCCAAGAATATGACTGATTTGTCGAGATACATGAGCTGGTAGCACATTTCATTGTAAAAATAAGTGCTTTGACTAATATATACATGAAATAGCTATATTTTGTATAATAACTACATTGCACACAAAATGGAGAAAAAGCATCCATGCTCTTACCATTTCAAATTATATGTGCTGTGGTTCAATCTGCCAACCTCTCTACACTGCAAGTTGCACAAAGACACTAACAGAAAGTTATGAAGAACCAGTCAACTGCTCATCTCGTTATCTCAATTAGGCAACTTAGATTTCAACTTCGAATTTTCAACTGGCAGAAAGCCTGGAAGATCAGTAGAGCAAAAACTTGAGACAGTGAGGGCCAGGATCCCATCCTGTTCAGTCTTTCATTATCCCTTTTTCAAGCATAGGTTCCATATGCAGCAGCACGTGAAACATTTTACACCCTAGAGCCTCAGCTTGACAGCTTTGCCATGGTATAACAGCCAAGTGTGAAATCATCACTTACTTCCACTTCCTTGGTTATTACTACAGATTAATAAGGACAGAGAACAAGGTAGGCTGAGAGAAGAAATAGCTGTGCTTTTCAGTGGGAGTGCTGGCCAAGCAAGCCCCAGGGCAGCTGCGAAGCTCAGGCTGGTTGATGGCAGCAGATCTGTGCCAAAGACAACCTGAAGTTGAAGGCTGCAGCTATGATGTGCTTCACAAGTGAGGCAGTTTGGCTGGCCTCTGACCTGAGGAAGAAAATTAGCCAGTCAATTTCCCTGTAAAATGGAAATCTTCTTTGCAGATGTACGGATGGAAAACCTTTTCAAAATAGAGCAACTTGAACTCCTAAGGTTTGCCACAGCTTGAACCCCAGCCTACTGCTATCATCCTGCCCTCAACAGGATTCCCACCTTTGTCCCATTTTACCATTTAAACAGTGCTATATTTTCAGACAATCTGATTATTGTGAAAGCTGTCATAGTATGCAGTTTCCTTGGTTTCTTTCATGGTTTCTTTCTGTCTGTTTTATTTAAAACAATTCTATTTGCTCATCAGTTTCCAGAGGTAAATATTTAATCCCCGAGGAAATATATAGTACATATTCCCAAAGACTGCAGTACATACTTACTTGTGAAACAGTCAGTTGTTTTATAAATGTCTTTCAGAAACACAAGGATTTTTTAGCTGATTAGGACATTTTCCTATTTAAACATTGATTTAAAAACCTTGCCAACTAAATCAGGAAGTTGAGAGAGAAATTTTACAGTGCACAGAAAAGCAGCTGTTTATTCCCCTTCAAGTCCTGGCAATTTAACCAATTGTTTCTTTAAACAGCAACAATAAGGAAGGCAAACATTAACTTTGTTTCACCACATTACAGAGACAGATTAGCTTTTGCAAAAAAACCCCAAACAAACAAAAAACCCCAACCAAAAAAACCCCAAACCCAAACAACTTCTGTTTATTTTCAGCTGAAGACATGTGTGCCTGAGTTGCTATTTTCCATGTGAAGGGCATTGGAGGGCATATAAATCCAATCACAATAATTTTAGCTGAATGTCTCACAGTCTTTTTTGCCGCTATTAATTCTGAACCACTCAAATGACCCACATTTATTTTGCAGTCCATCAAAAGTTTTGTTATTTCTGCAAATAGCCACAGTCAGAGTATCCATTTTCTGTATATGAGCAAAGACACTTGTGCACTGAGAAAGCACTACTTTCTACAATGTTTTTTTACTATTCTATTTAGAAGTTTTACCAGTAAATCAGCAGAAGAAGTAATGTCACCAAACATAAGACACACAGAGAATAAATTATTCCAGGGATTCATTGCTAACAGTGGCTATGTGAATTCAGTGATATTTTCATAAATCAGGTCTGATTAGTAATTTAGTATTATGGACCTACATATGTTTTGCGCCTTTTTATACCAAAGTAACTTCACCTAAAAGTGATGCAGTAGACCAACTATCTTTCATATCTTGGAAGTTCACTTGACTTGAGATTTCCCCTTGTTTATTTTTTTTATATGGGCCTACCTAGGTTATTGGTATCACTTACCAAAACAATGACACTTTGCTCAAAAGTTCTTTTAGCAAAAAATACATTCCCTTAATGTATTTAATACAAGGGGTACGAGGTACCTTATGAAGGTACAAGGGGTACCTTCCGAAGGTACAAGGGGTAATATGGGGTAGCAATACCAACCCCATTTCAAACATGTCCTTGAAATGTAAAGGAATTCCTGTAAGGGCCTTTAAAATCTTTCACAACACTCCTCTTTGCAGAGGAAAATAAGCACATGGATTTACAAAAATTACAGACTCAGTGTGGCAGTTTAGGCTGGGTGCCCCCTGCCACTGCCACATAAAATACACCTCTGGTGTCCTGGGTGCCCACCCAATAGGGGTGGACACAGGAAACAGTGTATTTCTACCCATAAATCCTGCACCCTATAAATCCACCTGCAAAGCCATTCTCTTCCTCTTTCTTCCCTCTCTATTCCCATGGGAGATGCTCTCTCTTATCGGGTAATGCCGGGGGAGTATCCTCAAGGCCTCCTAGGCCTGTCTAGGCCTAGTGCCAGGAGGAGAGTGGAGGGGGGGCAGTCTCAGACCTGGCCAGCCTGAGACTTGCCTAGCAGTGGGAGGGGGGAAGAAAGAGCCCTGGGGGTTTGGGTATACCTCCAGGTGGGGAGCAGGGAGGACTGGGAAGCCTCAGAGTGTTATGTAAGGGGTTCTGTCACTATCCTTTGTAGTTTTCTGTAGCTTCACCAATCGCTTTTTCATTCAAACTTTCCATCACTCTCCAATCCATTTGTGTGAGTCTCATTCTTTTGTCCCTTTCGGGGCAAGAGAGGATCTGTCTGGCCCCAAACCAGTACACTCAGCAATTCCTGAACGTCCACCTGAACCAATCAAAGCCTTCCCAGATGAAAAGCGAGGGGTGTTTTCCAATGATAACCACTGATATGATTCTATCTCTACATGCACTAGCAAAAAACTAATTGTTGCCTAGAAAAAGAAAAAAAATATTAAAACATATTTTTGTGGCAAATTTTTATTTGTGAAAAGATGTACTTGTGGGTATTCTTGCGAAAGATTTGCAGTGTGTGTCTTGACTGCTCACTCAGCAGCCAGACTGGGAAATAGCAGCAGTGATTGAATCTGTGTCCATAGACCAAACTCAGCCCATACGGACACCATGCATTGTAAGCAGTGCACATCTTCACAAAAGGGAAGTGCCTTTTATATTTATCCCTATCTCTCCTGTGTGATTAGGAGGTGAGCAGAGGGATGGTTATCTCCACGGGTCCCAGCAGGCTTCTGGTCTGCAGGCTGAACCTGTACCCAGCCCAGTGAGACTGCTGGCACACCTAATGAGTCTCATGCTATTATTTATGCTGTCTCTGGTTCTGCATTTTTCAGGGAAAATACCTTTCCCTGAGAACTAACTGAGTCAGGCAATGATGAAATTGTTGTCTCTGCAGTCCAAGCATGCTGAACCACCTGAGTGGTGGTTCTGACTGAGCGTGAGTGGGCTGTAAGAACCATCCCATACACAGTGCTTCTCACCACACCAGCACCAAAGCAAGCCAGGGCCAGCACTGGCCAGAGGATGTCCAGGAAGCCAAGGGCAACTCTTCTCCTAGCCTGGGTGTGTACTGCACAGTGAGGCTGCAGACCACTGCATAGAGATCTGGCAGGCCTCAAAGCCTTGGCTTTCCTTTCCTACTCCTAACTGCTGCCACAGATGCCCAGACTATTACAGAGATGAGCTTGGAAACCTGCAGGAACAGCTGGAAGTGGGGACCAGCAGCCAGCCTAATTGGTTCCAGTACAGGCCATGACTGTGCTAAAAGAGTAAGCCAGAAGAAAGGGAGGGAGCTGTTTTCAGAGGCTGCAGTCAGCAATAAAATAGTTAAAATAATTAAACGTTTTCCTAGTCTTGTTTCCCCACTTAAAAAACTGTGTTAGATGCCACAAGACTACCACAAGACTGTGTCTAGGGCTTCTTTGTGGCCAGTGCTGGAGAGGTCCAGTACACACTACACAAAAATGGTCTGACAAAATGAGATAGAATGGGTTAAAAGTTGCATAAGGCATCATCGCTACTGGTGGGAGAAACAGCCTGGTGAATTTTCCGTTCCAGACAGAAGACAGTTCACAGGTGGTTTAGGAACATGTATTATGTATTCCAGAATATTTCAAACATATGACTATGGGAGGGTTTAGTACATCTTTAAGAAAAACAACAAAACCCACTTATATTTATAGTGCCATAATAAAAGTTCTCAGATGTTTCAAATGTGGGCAAAACTCAGGAACTTTACTTCAGGTGTTTCTTAACTACTCCAAAAGTACATCCAAATGTAGTGCTTGAAGATACAAAATTTGATGAAAATATACAAACAGCTGAGTACTGAATGTGAACAGTTTGTGGTTACAAACTTAAACTATAAACCCTCCACTTAACTGTAACAAGAGAGCAAGACCTCTTATTTGCTACACAATACATGGGCCCATTTTGGCACTACCTAGTAAAATTTGTCACGTAGAACACTTACCCAAATCAACTAAAAATTATGTGGCAGAAACAGTTGTAAAGGTATAAATTGCAATCAAACTGGAGGCAGGCCCTGTAAGCGCTTTTTAGCACCTAAGCCAGATGTGGACCCAGGAAAGAATGCCAAGGTGCACAACAAGCACATTGCATACACACACAGAGCCACACATGACTGAACCCCCTGGAGAGGAAATACAGGAATGTAGACTGACAATAAGCTATGATCATAGAGTCATAGAATCATAGAATCAAGAAGGTTGGAAGAGACCTCAAGGATCATCGAGTCCACCCTGTCACCCTACACCTCATGCCTATCTAAACCATGGCACCAAGTGCCACGTCCAATCCCCTCTTGAACACCTCCAGGGATGGTGACTCCACCACCTCCCTGGGCAGCCCATTCCAATGGCCAACCACTCTCTCTGTGAAGAACTTTCTCCTCACCTCCAGCCTAAACCTCCCCTGACGCAGCTTGAGACCGTGTCCTCTTGTTCTGGTGCTGGTTTCTGGGAGAAGAGACCAAACCCCTGCTGGCTACAACCTCCCTTCAGGTAGTTGTAGACAGCAATGAGGTCTCCCCTGAGCCTTCTCTTCTCCAGGCTAAACAGTCCCAGCTCCCTCAGCCTGTCCTCATAGGGCTTGTGCTCAAGGCCTCTCACCAGCCTCGTTGCCCTTCTCTGGACATGCTCCAGCAACTCAACATCTTTCCTAAACTGAGGGGCCCAGAACTGGACACAGTACTCAAGGTGTGGCCTAACCAGTGCTGTGTACAGGGTGTCTTGTTTGATTGCACAGCAACAAAGATATCAGGACCACATTACAAGTGTAGCAGTCTGGAGATAATAAACCAGGAAATTATTTCTGAAAGGACTTCCTAGTAGATTAGGGCTTTAGAAAAGGAAAAATAATGCAGAGCTTCAAGATATGCAAAATATGAACCACAGCACCATGTGGCTGCTGTACCATTCTCCAGCCTTTACTCCACATTTCTTTTGATTGTGCTGTTAAATACTAATCACTTTTCTTTGGAGTAAACAACTCCCATCTGTAATTATATAACAGTATCATTAAATAATTAAATAATTTAATCAACACTTGAGTTGTGTGAGTTTTCACACCAACCGGAATTCCCTTCCCCCCCACACCTCCAAAAAACCCTGAGCCTCTTATGTGCCGTTTTCATTTTGATTAGGGATTTACTCATCCATGCTCCCAAGGGGAAAATGAACTTACCTGAGTGGTGAGGGCCGAGTGGGCACAAGATACAGTGAGCACCGTGATAGACCCTGCAAAATTCGCCATTTTTTTTTCTATTTTTGTTTGCCTGGCAACACCTCCCATTGATGGGAAAAGCTATGTGAAGTAGAACAACACAAAAGAAGTGGTTCTGAAACTCAAAGGTGCATGATCAAATAAATAAATAATTCAGATTCCAGTTCTTGAACAATAGATAAAACTGTTTTTTTCCACTTCACTTCTATTAAAATAATGAATAAACAAAGCCCAAATCAAAGCAATCTTTCTTATTTTACTTGCTCTCATCATCACTGTAGTCAAAGAAGTTCCACTCTTCTTGTTTCTTTTATAGCACTGACTTGAATTTTAATACAAATGTCTAGAGTGCTCAGTTGACAAATTGCTGCATTTTTTAACATTCTAAATAGGACATTAGTCCATGTCATGAATGTTTTGAAATATGATCAACAAGCCATTTCTCAATATATTAAGCAAGGCAAGCAAAATTAGGTTGTTTTATGTCAGGTACTTAGCACAAATCCCTTAATAATGTGTTTGAGTGCAGAAGTCGTTAATAAATGCATAATTCTGTAAGACAGGCTTGATTAATTAAGTCATATGTGTGTCTTCCTAATTAAAAAGAGAACATTAGTCAGATGAGTGGAAATTTTGAGAACAAAATTCAAAAGCTGTTTTGCTTTTATTTGAACAATGAAAGAAAAGCTGCTCATTAATATAGCTGCCAAAAGAAGCAGCAAGAGTGCTGTTACAAACCCCTTAAACTCTGACTTATTCAAAACAATTAAGTATTTATTTACTCCTTTGTAGTCCAATTTTTAATCAGGTAGCTTCTTGATTAATCCGGGCAGTTCAGATTACAAGGGTAGTTGGCATTAATATATACGTAAGTAGACAATATGTTGGTTGCGTTTCTTCTTGAATTATCTAAAACCAAAGCCATAGAGATTTTTCAACTCCCAGAGAGAACTACTTTATAAAAAGTAACAGTCTAGTGGTAGATATCAAGCTTCTCACAATCACACACTTTACTACTGTGTAGACTGCAAATTTGGTATTATACCATAATTCGCAGCATCTCTGAAGCAACAATTGGTTTTTTAAATTAACAGCTTTTCTGTTTAAACAATTAGATGTCTGAGGTTCTTTTAAAAAATAACTAAACAAAAACGGAACGAACAGAAAGCAATGTTCCAAGACATAACAGATATATTAAAAAATCTGCTAATCTAACATGTACTGTTAAGCACAACAATTTTGCCAAGGTTATGATGAAAATAAGTAGGACTGCTAATAGTCAGCACAATTAGGTATGACAATGCTAATGTGTAAGCCCCACATAGTATGGTCTTAGTCTCAGAAACAGAAACTCGCTGAGGCTAAAAGGGCCAAGTAAGCAGCCTGTAGGTAGGCAAGCCTGGTATCTGTCAGGTGCAGAAAAGATGGCTGATCTGCAAGATTAGTCCGAACTGGGGACTAATCAACTACTGCTCTGAGCAGGGCGTGGAACTATCTGAGCTTCAGATACTACTTACAATCTAAATTTCTCTGCAATGTGGGCCCTTGAGACACTGACGTACTCACAAGAACAGTGTCCTGTGGCTCTTTTAATTACAGTGAACTGTTTTAATTTTGATCAGAAAACAATGAGCTGTCTGACAGCAAATGTGAAAAGAGTAGGGAGCGATAAGTAAGCAGCAGCAACTGATAAACTTGTGTTATTGGTTGTGTTGAATCTACTGCTGATATTTGTCACCATGCTGATGTCATGTGTGATGAAGAGGTCATTAATTTATGAATTATGAAATTAATTACAAAAAATATTTTTATTAATTATTAAAAGTTATTAATAACCAATTAACCACTATTTTATATATAGATTCTCGTGCACAGTTGTGAAAATACATCCCATAACTGGTTTAATATGTACAATTTGACCCAATTAGAATATTTACAGAATTAATTTCTAATTACGGGACTGAAGGGTGCAGTTCCAACACTTGTCCACCAAATGGTGAAACATCAAGACGCTTGGGGGCTTTAACTATATACAGAGATTTACAATGCTATAAGAGGAAATTCAAGATGGATATCATACGGCTAGGCACAGATGCTTTGAATTGAAAGTTAATGAGTGTTGCACATATGAAAAGATACACTGTGTCTTTGTTTGAAGCAAGTTGCTAGGTTACACTGGCTGCTCTTTGGCTTCCTGCAACTGGCCCGGGGTGGGTGAAGGCTCCAGGGGCTGAGGCTGTGGCTGAGTCACTGCCAGGCTGTGGGGGGGGGGAAGGGGGAGGGGGGAGGGNGACAGCAAATGTGAAAAGAGTAGGGAGCGATAAGTAAGCAGCAGCAACTGATAAACTTGTGTTATTGGTTGTGTTGAATCTACTGCTGATATTTGTCACCATGCTGATGTCATGTGTGATGAAGAGGTCATTAATTTATGAATTATGAAATTAATTACAAAAAATATTTTTATTAATTATTAAAAGTTATTAATAACCAATTAACCACTATTTTATATATAGATTCTCGTGCACAGTTGTGAAAATACATCCCATAACTGGTTTAATATGTACAATTTGACCCAATTAGAATATTTACAGAATTAATTTCTAATTACGGGACTGAAGGGTGCAGTTCCAACACTTGTCCACCAAATGGTGAAACATCAAGACGCTTGGGGGCTTTAACTATATACAGAGATTTACAATGCTATAAGAGGAAATTCAAGATGGATATCATACGGCTAGGCACAGATGCTTTGAATTGAAAGTTAATGAGTGTTGCACATATGAAAAGATACACTGTGTCTTTGTTTGAAGCAAGTTGCTAGGTTACACTGGCTGCTCTTTGGCTTCCTGCAACTGGCCCGGGGTGGGTGAAGGCTCCAGGGGCTGAGGCTGTGGCTGAGTCACTGCCAGGCTGTGGGGGGGGGAGAAGGGGGAGGGGAGAGGGGCCTTCCCTCTGGACAGTGACTTTCTTTCTCCTCCTGTGTCTGCAGAAGGGGCAAGACTTGCCACCAATCAACAGCTTCCTTTGGCAGGGTGGTCCCACGGCACAACTGCAGTGGCCAGGGGCTCGTAGGGCCAGTGCAACTCCCTGAACAGTGTTGGCCTGGCAGGGCCGGATCCTTCAGGTTCAGCCCTTGCAGGGTTGGTCCACATGGTGAGGCAGGGTTACAGTTCCAGGTAGGTGGGGTCAGACGTCTCCGATCCCAGCAGCAACAGGCTTTGGGGAAGGGGCGTGGATACATGGAGCAGCAGGTTCTCTCATCTCAGTTCAGATTAGCTGACAATGCCAAATCTCATCTGCTTCCCTTCTAAGGTTGTGAGACAGTCATTTACTTGAACTCGAAGGAAAGGATGGGACTCTTTCTCTGGAAGTCCTGACTTTATGTTGCCCTGACAGCACAGGGCTGCAGTGTGGCAAAGCAGGTGGCTTCGTTTGTCACTCATGAACGGCGGGGTCATGCAAGGCAGCTGAGCTTGGCTCCTGCTTTTGCAAGCCAGTACACACGAAGGCATGGCTGCTTGGGCTGCTGGTTATAGCTGTAGCAGATATTGGACTGCCAGGCTTGGGCTAGTCCCTCCCCCTCTGGGCTAAAGCTTACCCTAGAGAGTCCAGTCCTCTTTAAGACATATCGGAGTCTTCTTCCAATCTGCTGGGACTGCGTTTTTGACGTTGGCTTTCATAGCTTCAGTGAAGGGATCCCCTTTGCAGATTCCTAGGGCAAACTAAGGCACGGCAGCCTTCTTGGCGTGCTGGCTTCTTCTCCGTGTTGCAGAGATTGCTAGTATGCAATGGCTTAATTGCTGTGAGCTTACAAAGCTCCAGCAATGTGAGAACAAAAGAAGACAGCAAAAGGAGAGAGCAACTTGTTTACAAGTAATACTTACAAGTTTCTCAAGACTGGATTTGACCAATGGGCTTTCTTATTGACAACCTGCTTTAGCCTATAGAAAGAGTGAAGCTGCAATTATGCCTTAAAAGGAAGAAGCAGGAGCTTCTTGCTTCCCTCATGTGATGGGTGCCTATAGTTGTTTACCCCTCACAAGGCAGATTGTGGTTGCTTGCCATCCAGCTGGCACCTGGGCCTTTGTCCTCCTGTACGGAAAGGAGGGTAGAAGGAGGAACTTGCCCAAACATGCTGGGACAAGTTTTCCAGTATTTGGGGCATAATTCTAGACATATGGTGCCTTCATCACATCATGCCACCTTAAAAATGGAAGTGCTGCCTGGAGCAAAGTATTATGTGGCTTGAAGTTCATATTTTAACATGACAGGTTTCCTGTTCTGGTTGCTGCTTTCAGTTTCTGGGTTTGGGGTTTTGGTTTCTTCTGCTGGAGTGGTTCAGGTTTGGAGGGGTGGGTGGTTAGCTTGCTGGCTTCTGCTTTCTGTATTTAGCTGGGTTTTTTTTCTTCTAATAGGCTAAGGTAAATGTGCAATGTTTGAATTAATTTTTCTTATTAAAGACCTTTATCTTGATGTGGAGACGGTTTTGTTATCTTCCCTCACTTCTGTGCTGGAGATAAGAAGAGACTGTTAGTCCGTTGAATTTTTGGCCCTCCAACATGAGGCTTGATAGCAGCCATTTTAACGAAGACAGTTGATTTTTGCAAGAGACAAAAACGGGTTGAGATAATGAGACACAAGATAATGAGAGGATTCAATTAATGCATGAGGCTTGTTAAAAGAGTTTTATATACCTTTCTTTTTTTTCTTCCTGTACTATGTTGATGTAATTGCTTTCTGGGGTGTGATGGTTTTAAGACTGTCTTTTTAATTTTTCTTCACAAAGTTCAAGCAGAGAAGGTGAAAGAATGTAAATAAATCACAGCTGGTTATAAGAAAGCAAAATAATGATTATTCTAAACACTTCCATTGGAGAGATAGAAATGTTTAAGGATCTCTACTCAAAACAAGGTTGGGGAGTTGGGCAGTTCTCAGCTTGCTTGGCTATCTTCTTCTTTTCTGGCCAAAGATATAATACTGGCCTTGGCAAGCTAAGTCTAACAGCCTCTTTGATTCTTGACTCTCTGCCTTCTGCAAGGAGGGGTCTGGGGGGGAGGCCTCTTGTGGAAGGCCCCTTTGGGGAAGCAAAGGGGGCTTGGTTATGCTTTTCTGTTGATTGTATATATTTTTAAATGTGGTGAATAGTGCATATTTGTACATATTCATTGCATTTCATCATAGATTGTAGTTTTGCTTGTAAATACAGCTTTCATTTGCTTCCAGACGAGCTAGCTTGGTTATTGTCGGTGTGGAACAGGCATTTCAGCTCTCACACTGTTACACGGGGGCAGATGGGGCCATTTTGTTGCTACACACTCTGGTGATGTGTGTGAACTCAAGGGAATCATTTAAAGCTATACTGTTGCTGCTGTGCTGGTTACTGATATATTATGATACTGTTATTCCACCAGCCACTTAGTTTAGAAATAATCTCATGCAACTGATGGGCCAGGTTTCATCCAGAGCAATACAGGTCTCTCCCAAGAATACCACTGAGAAATCTGATCTGATAATCGCTAATGATGAGTACCAGAGTGTGTGGGAGAGTATACATAAATTCTTAGGCCAGTGCTCATCTATGGTGGTTTGGAATTTCATTCCTGAGAAAGTGAAAAATCCTGAAAAGCTGGTAAAATATTTGGAAAACATCTGTTGTCAGACTGGAAGTTCCTGAGAGACAGAAATCATTGAAGTGTGTTTGGACCTGGCCCATGCCTCCTATTGAGCCCTTCTCATCACTGTACAGAGTACTCAGGGGTAAGAGAAGGTCTTTGGGCCTACAGACAGACCAACAGCCATGGTGNTTCATTGCATTTCATCATAGATTGTAGTTTTGCTTGTAAATACAGCTTTCATTTGCTTCCAGACGAGCTAGCTTGGTTATTGTCGGTGTGGAACAGGCATTTCAGCTCTCACACTGTTACACGGGGGCAGATGGGGCCATTTTGTTGCTACACACTCTGGTGATGTGTGTGAACTCAAGGGAATCATTTAAAGCTATACTGTTGCTGCTGTGCTGGTTACTGATATATTATGATACTGTTATTCCACCAGCCACTTAGTTTAGAAATAATCTCATGCAACTGATGGGCCAGGTTTCATCCAGAGCAATACAGGTCTCTCCCAAGAATACCACTGAGAAATCTGATCTGATAATCGCTAATGATGAGTACCAGAGTGTGTGGGAGAGTATACATAAATTCTTAGGCCAGTGCTCATCTATGGTGGTTTGGAATTTCATTCCTGAGAAAGTGAAAAATCCTGAAAAGCTGGTAAAATATTTGGAAAACATCTGTTGTCAGACTGGAAGTTCCTGAGAGACAGAAATCATTGAAGTGTGTTTGGACCTGGCCCATGCCTCTTATTGAGCCCTTCTCATCACTGTACAGAGTACTCAGGGGTAAGAGAAGGTCTTTGGGCCTACAGACAGACCAACAGCCATGGTGGCTGCACCAGAGAAGCAGCTTGTGCTGCTCTCAGATAACCTTGTACATAAAAAGAAGCATACAAGGAAAACAGCTCCTCTGGCAAAGGATGATGATGAATCAAGGTCACCATGGGAACAAGAGAAAGAGCCAGAGGTACTCACTTGGTTTTTATCCCCGGTTTTAAGGATGGTGAAGGACAAACAATGGATGAAATAATTAGCAGGNAAGAGAAGGTCTTTGGGCCTACAGACAGACCAACAGCCATGGTGGCTGCACCAGAGAAGCAGCTTGTGCTGCTCTCAGATAACCTTGTACATAAAAAGAAGCATACAAGGAAAACAGCTCCTCTGGCAAAGGATGATGATGAATCAAGGTCACCATGGGAACAAGAGAAAGAGCCAGAGGTACTCACTTGGTTTTTATCCCCGGTTTTAAGGATGGTGANTGGGTAGACCCCCAGGTGGGAGGAGGGAAGGATTGGAAGCCTCTGGGTACTATGTAAGGGCTCTGTATGATTTGAGATATTTCTTTGCCACTATGCTTTGTAGTGTTTTGTAGTTTCACCAATCGCTTTTCCATTTAAACTTTCTATCACTCTCCAATCCGTTTGTGTTTGTCTTTCTTTTGTCCCTTTCAGGGCAAGAGAAGATCTGTCTGGCCCCAAAACCAGTACAAGGCCCCAGCAGTGGGAAGGAAAACTCTTTTTCTTTGTACAGGCCTGTGTTTTAGTTGTGAAGGAACTGTCCCAGTAGGTTCATCAGCTCAAAAAGAACTTGGTATATTCCCCACTTGTAGGGTACTGTTTTTCAGTCATGAGATGCAGGTGCTTCCCTGCCCAAGGGAGAAAATCTGGGAGGTACATACCACATACCTGTGGTGTTACTTGGGAGCACAAGAGAAAGTGGGCTGTAAAACACGCTTCAGTCATACCTGTACGAGTGTGTGAATTACAACTAAATTCCCCGAGTAGTGTGCTGCCCCAGTTTCCAGTAGAAAGCCACCCAAATAGAGCAAACAAGCTGATACTGCTTCTGACCCTCATGAATGGACTTTCAAAGCATCTTCATGAGATGCAAGAGATTCCAGTCAGAATAAGAGGGGCCCTGACGGCAACCAGATGGAGGAGAGGGACAAATGGGTTTCCTGGACTGTACAGAATTGATGACCACAAGAGTATAAAGCTTTACTAGATACAGGTGCAGTGTACTCTGATGTCATCAAACTATGAATGGTTGAACCCCTCTAGGTTTCTGGTTTGACAGGGGGATCCCTATACCTGAAACTATTGGCAGAAGAGCACCAGACACAGCTTGGTTTTTACTTGAACGGGTGAAAGGAGTCATTGGAGTCAACCACCCCATGGGGATCCAGATCATATTGGACCAGAGTGGAGATCCAGTGCATCTGCAGTGAAAAGTCTTATGTGTACTGCAAAGTGATCTTATTTTGAGTGAAAATGGATAGTGAATGATGTATAATGTATCACAGTATCACAGTATATTAAAGGTTGGAAGAGACCTCAAGAGACCACCGAGTCCAACCCCCCGTGTCAAGGATCACTTAGGGTAGTCTGCACAGGATTTCATCCAGGTGGGTTTTGAAAGTCTCCAGAGAAGGAGACTCCACAACTTCGCTGGGCAGCCTGTTCCAATGCTCCGTCACCCTTGCTGTAAAGGGGTTTCTCCTCATGTTGAGGTGAAAGCTATGTTCAAGTTTGAACCCATTGTTCCTTGTCTTACTACCATGCACCACTGAAAAGAGCCTGGCCCCATCCAATTGGCACCCACCCCTCAGATATTTATAGACATTGATCAGATCCCCTCTCAGTCTTCTCTTCTCAAGAGTAAATAGCCCCAGGTATCTCAGTCTGTCTTCATAGGAGAGATGCTCAAGTCCCCTAATTATCCTCGTGGCTCTCCATTAAATTCTCTCCAGCAGTTCTCTGTCTTTCTTGAACTGGGGAGC
>VXBD01006013.1:537-13017 GCA_013399975.1 Indicator maculatus | reverse complement strand
TGATGACAATCCATTAATATGAATGGAGATGTTTCCTCAGTGTCTATGGCACCCTATCACAGATCTAAACTGAGTTCCTTGTCTTGAGAGTTGAAAGGTAGGATTTTTTTTTTTTTTACACAGCCAGGTTTCCCAAAAGCTAAAAAAGAAGGCTCTCTTTTCTATCCCCAGAGAGTGGTTCAAGAACCACACTACAGGCATCTGGCTGAATACAATATCCACCCTTCTCTTCTTGAAATATATCACTATAAGAAAATACTGTTCTGGTTGCTAGTTTTGGGTTCCAGATTATGGGTGTCGACTCTTCTGCTCAGATGGCAGTGGGAGGAGGAGAGATAGAGTAGTAGCTCCCTGGCTTGGGCTTTTAGCTCTCTTACTATTGCTTGCCTTTTGCTGCTGCGTTCATCTGTCCTTTTTTTCTGCAAATAGGCTAAGATAATTGTGTATTGTATTCTCACTGATTTCAGTAAACTTTTATTTCACTGTTTTGGTTTGGTTTGAGTTTTTTTTGTCTCAACACAGAGATTTTCTTTGTTTGTTGTATCTCCCTCACTTCTGTGTTGGGGGAGGCAGACAGGGTGACCCATTGTATTGATTTAAACCATTACATCTGTCAAAAGTTTAAAACTAAAATATAAAAAGACCCTTTAGAACAAGACTAGCTCCAAGCAAACTGTGACTTACTTTGTTTCAGATGGACAAAAGCTTGTACTCTTCTGGATGTATAAGACAGCTAATTTTGAAAAGGCTTACAAGATCAACAAATAGCTGAGTGAAGTCATATTCATATCAAGAATTTCAGTCTAAGTATTGAAAGTTCTTTTTTATGTCCAAACAAAATTTATGAGAACTGTGTTTCATCACATCTTTTTAAATTAAACTTTAATGACTTTGGTACTTCAAAGATATATTTTTGACATACATTTCATCCATTGTTTATATTTGTTGAGTTCTTTGGAAGCCCAGGAGGCTTCATGATCTGTTCCTTCAGATTAAACAGAATCAGTCTGTTTATTTACATATGCAGAATTCTTACTAGAGTCTTACCGAGTACATAATTTTTTATGACAAATACCTATGACAACACATTAAATAATGAAATTTTATTTTTAGTGCAGTAGAAGTAGCCTCCTCTCTCTTGGAAATAACGTGTTCTTAATAAAAAGTATTTGTAAAAATATTTTTTTTTTAGGCTATATAGAATCTTTTTAATTTATACCATTTTTTCAGTTTCCTTGTTTGTCAGGTACACTAAAAAGCAAGGAAAATGCAAGAAAAAAACTATCAAGAAAGAAACAAACAAAACCAGAAAAAAAAATGCAGCATTTCAGCTTTAAAATAGAAGCACTGCTGTAGAGCTTATGTTCCCTGGTTGCCGTTCATGCAAATTAGCTTACTTGTATTTTCTTTTCTTCTAACTGTAAACCTGGAAAGCATCCTGTGTACTGGAAAAAGTGAAAGACAACAACTGTACAGAAAAGAAAAATTCGTCCAGCATTCAAGAATGATGGAAAAAGTAGATTAACTAAAACATTCACATAAATACAAGAGCCTGGATGGCTGAGCCTTTTTCTTTAGTTAAAAAGGGGTACTCGGTTTATGCAATAGAGCCTTTTGATTTCCTAATACCAAATTTTAATTAAATAAAGCACTTTGAACATTAATAGTAGCAAAATAAACAACACCAGTAGGGTAGAAACGTTCTCCAGTCTTCTGAACTCTGACTCCCTCTAGAAATGTGCAGGGTCGGAGTTTATACACCTAGCACATAGAATGTCTAAATATAACAAAGAAGTCTAGAAAGTGTGATAGAGGATGTAACAAAATGTATATTTTTATATATTTTACATTTTCTGGCAGTTGTATCTTCAAACACCATCATAACTTATTTACAAAGTGTATTTACAGGTTCTATTATTCAGTTGTGAGTGATAGATTTCATACATGAAGACAATTAAACAGTTTAATCACAGATCTAAGAATTTCCAATACAGCAATTCAAATTGGAAATAAAGGTGCTGCAATCTGCGGTTTCCTAAAAATGGGATCCTGTAGTAGATCGGTCAGGTACTCATGCCTTGCTCCTGTGTCCAGTATCTTCCCACATGCTGTGACTATAATAAAAGTGTCTCTTGTCTCAGAGGGGGGTAGGAGGCCTCTCTCTCTCATGTGCTCCATTGCAGGGCTGTAGCCTTTCTGTGGCTCTTCTGGGATTCAGTTCTCTTGGACCTTTTCCACTTTCTGCCTCGGTCCAGATTCAAGGCATGGATGTAGTTGTTGCCTGTTAGGATAAGATTTTCAGCTGCTACTCTGTCAGCATTTTGCTCTTGTCTCTTTCATGGTATGTCATGGTAGGGCCATGATATGGCCCAGTACAAACCCAGACAATAAATGATACAGTGTACCACATGAAGAGAAAAAAAGAAAAATGTAATCTCAACAGTAGAGTCTGATTTTGCTGAATCTTGGGAAATGAAAAACAAGGCCACAAGAGCTAGATTCCTTTCTGATGACTTAGTCTCCAAGACTCCGAGAGTTACTTCTCCACTGGACCTCAAGCAGTCTTTGAGGTATGTATTAGAGGGACACAATCTGACAATGGTAGTCGAAAAGACACAGAAATAATGTCTCCAAAACTACTAGATAAAACATATAGTTTAAAGAGCTGAGATGTTGGCTAGTGTTGTAATTTTTTTAATTCTAAGACCTTTTCAAAGCCTGTTCTGCAAATATTCTCACACCTTATCTTGTTGCATGATAACAAAAATATTGATAAAGAATAATAAAAGTACTGATAAAGAAAAATTGTTCTACAAAATGTATCACTAGTGATTAAGAGCAGGCATTTATTTCTTTCTACCTAAGGTAATTTCTATGCAGGCCGGTGTTGAGGAATACTCAAGTTATAAGCTGTGTTTCAGAAAGAGAATACTCTACACCCAGAAAATGCTTGTAAGAACTGAAAATTTAATTATCAATTGCCTTCTTTCTGAGATTATTTCAATAAGAAATAATCTGCAGTCATCTTACTGCAGAACAGAAAGTTTTGAAGGTTCCAAGTTTACACAAAATAGCCCCAGAATCCTTGCTTTCTATCCAGCCTTAAGAAGAAAATTGATAAATGAGAAAGGAATAGATCTGAAACATTCTGACAACTTTGTATATAATATTTTAACATTGAACTACACTGTGATAGCTCTCAGCAAAGAACTCTGATGTCATTCTTTACCTCTTGCTTTAGTTTTAACATTTATCTATTTCCTGTAAAACTTTATGTCAGCAGATATTTCAAAGTGTTGTATTTATGTTTGATGCCTTAAAAAAAGACTTTTTTTAGAAAGCAGCCTACAGCTATGAATGCTTACAAATTATTTCAAAACATAGGAGTTAAAAAAATGTTGATATATAAAAGTTTGAGCTCAAGTGCGTACCTACAGTCTTGCAAAGCAATAAAGCATATAAAACATGCATGAGTATATGAAAAAATAAGCTTATATTTTAGGATATTCAGTTACAGTTCAGAATAAAGATGAAATAAGGAGAGAAGATTCCTTTAGTAAAGCCCGGTTACTTTCTCTTTACTTTGCAAAGTGACTGCCTTGAATAGGTTCTTGAGAGATGGTCTCAAAGCTACACACAAATAAAGTAAGTTATGCTTTCAAAGCAGCAGAATTTTGTTGAAGGAAAGGGTTGAAATCCCAGATATGAACTTGTGCAGCAAGGAAAGACCTTATGGCTGACCTGGGTGGCAGAATAAAAGATTATGCAAATTCACTCACGTAATTTTTGGAACTGGTGTGTATCAGCCTTAGGGGCACTGCCAAGAGAAAGCTACCTAGCACTCAGAGATATCCTTTTCACAGTCTTTAAAAGTAGCGCAACAAAACAACGTGCATGAGGAAAGTAACTTGTTCATGTTTTTCAAAGAGCTGTTTTTTTCAAAGAAACAATTTGTGTTTCTCGTATTTCACACTAACAAACAATAAGAACAGCTTTATATATCAAACATGGTGTTTTATGATAGAGAATATTCATCTTGGTGAGCTTAGGTCAGCTGTCCTGCTTATATTTCTACTTAGCTTCTTGTGCTCCTGCACACTAGCTCCATTTCTCAGTGGTCAAGGCAACATCTCAGAAGCAGCATTGCTAAGGACAGCATGCTAGATCAAAGCTAGACTGAGCTAAATGGGAGACTTTTCTGGCACTGGGCAGGCAGAGTTTCCAAGTTCACAGCCCCAGACAGCAACAATCAGCAAGGCGCAGGAGAGCTGATGCAGCAGCAAGGGGGAGTTGCTCTCACCCAGGTGGGCTATTTAAACACCCACAGGGAGTGCCAGCAAGCCAGAGTGCTGGCGAACAGGGTATGGCATGTCAGGAAGGGTATGGCATGGATGTTTGCAAGGCAGTTCATGCAGGCAGGGAGAAATCTCTTTTCTAGACCAAAGCTAGGGCAGCAAGTTCAGAGGAATGAAGAAGGTTAACCATGGGATGGGAGTAGTCACCACAAAAACCTCAGAATCAAAGGGATCAGGCATCCTCCCCTACAAGGGGTCCCAAAAATAAGTAGTGAATGGAAGAAAATATTTTTGTTACCAGAATAAATTCTTCTTGTTACCTCTTTTGTCCTTAGCCAAGTTTAATTTTATTTGTGCTTTTGCTTTCCTATCCCGATCTCTGGATGTTTGGACAACTTCTTTGTAATCCTCCCAGTTAGACTGTTCTTGCTTCCATTCCCTATAGACTCTCCTTTTTTTGCCCAAGTCACATAATCACAGAATCACAGGATGTTAGAGGATGGAAGAAGCCTTACAAGACCATCTAGTCCAATCCCTCTGCCAGATCAGAATCACCTAGACTAGGTCACATGGGAATGCATCCAAGTGAATTTTGATTGTGTCCACATATAAGGAGACTCCACAACTTCCCTAGGCTCAAATGTTCTGCCACCATCACAGTAAAAACATTTTTTCTTATGTTCACATGGAACCTCATGTGCTCCACCTTGCACCTGTTTCTCCTCATCCTGTAATTGGCCATCACTGAGAAGAGCCTGGCTTAGTCCTCCCAACACTTCACAGAATCACAGAACAATAGGAGCTGGAAGTGGCTTTGAAAGATCATCTGGTCCAACCTGCCTGCCAGAGCAGGATCACCTAAACCAGGTCGCACAGGAAAATATCCAGGTGAGTTTTGACTATCTCCAAAGGGGAAGACTCCACAACTTCTCTGGGCAGCCTATTCCAGTGTTCCATCCCCCTCACAGTGAAAAAAATTTTCCTCATGTTTACATAGAACTTCCTATGCCTCAACGGCCACCCATTGCCCCTTGTTCTGTCATTGGGCATCACTGAGAAGAGCCTGACTCCAGCCTCTTGGCATTCACCCTTTACATATTTATAAACTTTAATGAGACCACCCCTTAGTCTCTTCTTCTCCAAGCTGAAGAGCCCTAACTTCCTCAATCTCTCTTTGTAAGGGACATATTCCACTCCCTTAATCAATTTTGTGCCTTTGCACTGGACTTCTTCAAGCAGTTCCCTGTCCTTCTTGAACTGAGAGGCCCAGAACTAGACACAATATTTGAGATACAGCTTCAACAGCACAGAGTACAGGGGGAGGAGAACCTCTTTTCTAGCACACCGCAGAGTGGCATTAGCCTTTTTGCCTACAAGACCACGTTGCTGGGTCATGGTTAACCTCCCATCCACTAGGACCCCCAGATGTTTTTTCCCTTCACTGCTCTTCAACAGGTCAGTCCCTATACTGATACTTGGAGTTGTTCTTTCCCAGGTGCAAGACTCTACACTTGCCCTTGTTGAATGTCATTAAATTTTTCCCTGCCCAACTCTCCAACCTGCCCAAGCCTCACTGAGTGGCAGCACAACCCTCTGCTGTGTCAGCCATTCTGCCCAGTTTTGTATGGTTAGCAATCTTGCTAACAGTTGTGGTAGTTTTAGACTATGGCTTCTAAATTTTTCACAGATCTTGTGCAGAAAGTAGTAAAAATGTAAAGAAATCACTACTGGGTGTAAAAAGGAAAATGGTTATTCTAAACAATTGCATTGGAGAGATATCTCCTATAAAATTTGGGTCCAAAACCAGTTTTTCTCTTCTCTAGCTGGGGAGATACTAACAGGCTTTGCTGACATTGAGTGCATTGTTTTTTCTAGTATTAACTTTCTCTGCTTCTCTCTCTTCCCTTTCTACATGGGGGTGAGGGGAGGCAGGGAGCAGGAAGCTATTACAGCTTCTTCCCTGGTCTTTTGGCCAGGTAAGATCCTTATGGTGTTTGTTAACTGTAAATATCTGCAAATGTTATAAATATTGTATATTTGTACATATTCATTGCATTGCACTGTAGATTGCAGTTTTGCCTATAAATACAGCTTTCATTTGCTTCCAGCGAGCTAGTCCGGAAAAGTTCATGTTGGGAGGTGTACAGGTTTGAGGCCAGACAGATCCTCTCTTGCCCCGAGAGGGACAAAAGAATGACGCTCACACAAACGGATTGGAAAGTGATGGAAAATTTAAATGGAAAAGGAATTGGTGAAGCTACAGAAAATTACCAAGCATAGTGGCAAAGTNGATATACGCCGTTTCCTGTGTCCACCTGATTGGGTGGGCACCCGGGACACCAGAGGTGTAATTTATGTGGCAGTAACAGGGGGCACCCAGCCTAAACTGCCACAGGAGGGAATTTTCAACCCATCACAAGTGCGCTCTGTACCCTCATCCAGGTGATTGATGGATATATTGAATAGCACTGGTCCCAGTACTGACCCCTGAGGGACTCCACTAGATACAGGTCTCCAACTAGACTCGGTCTGATTGACCATAAATCTCTGACTTCTTTCCTTCAACCAGTTTACAATCCACCTCACTACCCGATCATCCAGACCACACTTCCTCAGTTTAGCTGACAGGATGCTGGGGAAGGTGGTGTCAAATGCTTTACTGAAATCCAGATAAGCCACATCCACTACTCTACCATCATCTATCTACCTAGTTATGTCCTCATAAAAGCCTGTCAGGTTGGTCAGGCATGACTTCCCCTTGGTAAAACCATGTTGACTGCTCCTAATGACCTTCTTGTCCTTGATGTGCCTAAGCATAGCACCAAGGATAAGTTGTTCCATTACCTTTTGTGGGATAGAAGTGAGGCTGACTAGTCTATAGTTACCTGGGTCCTCCTTACGCTTTTCGAAGTTTGGAGTGACTTTTGCCTTACTCCAGTCCTCAAGCACCTCTCCTGTCTGCCATGACTTACCAAAGACAATGGAGCATGGTCTGGCAATGACCTCTGCCAGCTCCCTTAGCACCCATGGGTGTATGCCATCAGGACCCATGGATTTATGGATGTCCAGATTGCTTAATTGTTCCTTAACCTAGTCCTCATCAACCAAGGAAAACTCTTTTGTCATGCCTTCCTCTGGTGCCTCCAGGGTCTGTGGCTCCTGAGGACAGTCTCCAGAAGTATAGACAGAGATAAAAAAGACATTTACTAATTCCTCCTTCTTTGTGTCCCCCTCACGAAGGCACCCACCTCATTCAGCAGATGGACTACATTGCTGCTGGTGCTAGTTTTTCCTGCCATATATTTGAAGAAGCCCTTTCTGTTGTCCTTGACCTCCCTTGCAAGATTGATTTGCAGTGAGGCTTTAGTCTTCCTAGTTGCCTCCTTACATCCTCTGACAACAGTATTCTACTTCTCTCAAGTGGCCAGCCCATCCTTCCATGATCTGTAGACTCTCTTCTACTTGAGTTTGCTCATCAGTTCCCTGCTTAATTATGCAAGTCTTCTGGCTCCCTTTCTTGATTTCCTACTTGTTGGGATACTCTGATCTTGAACTTGGAAGAAGAGGTCCTTGAATATTAGACAATTATCATGGGCCCCTTTGCCTGCTAGTTCCCTGTCCCATGAGATCTCCCCTAGCAATTGCTTGAAAAGGCCAAAGTTGGCCCTGATGAAATCCAAGGTTGTGATCCTTCTTGACATTCTGCTCCTACCAGACAAGATCCTGAACTCCACCACCTCGAGACTGCTGCAGCCAAGGTTGCCCTCAACCTTCACTGGTTCAATCAGACCCTCCGTGCTGGGGAGTATCAGCTCCTCTCCTAGTTGGCTCATCCACCATTTACATCAAGAAATTATCATCAATGCACTGGAGGAGCTTTCTAGACTGGATGGCTGGCTGAGTAGGCCTTTCAGCAAATATCTGAATAGCTAAAATCCCCCAAGATAACCAGGGCCTGTGATTGTGAGGCTGTTGTCACCTGCCTGTACAAGGCCTCATCAACTTCCTCATCCTGATCAGGTGGCCTGTAATAAACACCTGTAACTGTATCAGTCGTGCTAGCCTGCCCCTTAATTTGTACCCACAAACTCCCAAGTTGCTTTTCATACAACTTGGAAAAAACCCAGTAATTCTAGTTGCTCCCTCAGTTAAAGAGCAACACTACCACCTCACTTAGCTGATCTGTCTTTCCTAAAAAGAGACATAGCCATCCATGACCACATTCCAGTCGTGAGCTATCCCACCATGTCTCTGTAATTGCTGCCATATCATAATCCCTTGACCACACATAGATTTCCAACTCCTCCTGTTTATTCCCCATGCTATGTGTGTTGGTGTATAGGCATTTCAGAGAGTGATCTGAGCATGCCAATTCTACCCTTATGGCATGGGAGGTCTTCTGATCTTCATTAATACTAGAGCACTGCCCCATGGGTGCAAGCCCAGCAATGACCCCACCCCCCTTCAATTCTAGTATAAATCTCTGAATGAGCCCTGCTAGCTCTTGTCCTAGAATCCTTTTTCCCCTGGGAGATAAACCTTTCCCACATACTACCATCAGTACTGGTGTCCTATAAAACCAGCCATTATCAAAGAACCCAAAGCCCTGCTGTAGCACCAGTCTCAGAGCCAGGTATTTACAGACTGGATTCTTCTACTCCCTTCCATATCGTAGCCGGGTATTGGGAGTAGGGAAGAGAAAATAAGTTCAGCCCCAGACTTTTTCACCAACTGTCCCAAGGCTTTGAAGTCTCTCTTCATTCTCCTCAGACTATAGGATGCAGCTTCCTCCCCACCCGACTGGAAGATCAGTAATGGTTAATAGTTATGTGACCACAGCATGTTGGGGAGTTCTCTAGTGATATCCCTGATTTGGGCTCCAGGAAGACTGCAGAATTCACTATGGTGAGGGCCAACCCTGCATATTGGGCCCTCTATTCCTGCTAGGAGTGAGTTTCCAACAACCAGAACTCTTCTCTTCTTCCTTGTGGAAGAGGTTGCTGTGTGCACTCAACCCCTGCCACGGCCACCACTCATCCCCTCCATTCAAGCTTCTGTATTCTACCTGACACCTGTAGGACACAGGGGCCTCTTGATCCTTGCTCTTAAATTCCAGTGCTCCATGTCTGTTCTGTAGGGGTAACTGGGAAGGTGAGGGAGGCTGGGAAGAGATTTGCCTGCCTCCCCAAACAGGGACCTGTATCCATTCCCCTCCCTTTCTTAGGACACTTCCTTCTGCCTGGTGACCTCCTCCTTCCACCTGGTGACCTCCTTCTTCTGCCCAATGATAAGTAGCATGGGACTCCTCTGACTCAGAGGTGGAAGGGTATAACTCCACCAATCTACTTCCCTTTCACTACCCCGAATGATCCTTCATCTTTCTACCTGTTCCTTAATCTTTGCCACCAAATGGAGCAGATCATTGACATGCTCACAACGCATGCAGGTGTTTTTTGTACTATCCTCTGGCACTACCAGGAGGTTCAGACATTCCCTACAGTCAGTAGTTTGGACAGCTGCATTCCTGAAGTCTGTAACCTGTGTCACCACTTCAATCTGTGGGAACTCTGTCTGGATTCCCACTTCCATTTTGTCAAGGATCAGGAGGATGGTCTTCTTCTGATGAGTGGAGACCATTATGCTTTTTTGCCTTATTTCATATTTATTCTCTCTCTCTTTTTTTTCTTTTTTTTATGGTATGTGAACTGCTTACTCTATTACTGAGAGAAAGCACACTGTGTCTCCAAATGGCTGTCGTGTGCCGCTCCCTGTCACCTTACAATTCCCTTCGTAATGCTCCCCAGCTGAGTCACGTAAGAGCATGTGAGAGCAGGAACCCTGCCCCCATCTGCTCTGGGTCTTCCCATCAACTAAAGCTTACCTGCTTACCTAAAATTAATGCCAATATAGAGCATTCCCAGCTAGAGCTTTTGAGTGTCACAGCCGCTGTTGCTGCCTCTCCAAATAGATGCTGCACACTTTAAAATTCCCACTTGCTCTTTTTGTATTCGTATTTATAAACATTAGTGAGGTCACCTCTCAGTCTCCTCCTCTCTAAGACAAGGAGACCTGGTTCCCTTAGCCTTTCCTCATAACGGAGATGTTCCACTCCCTTCACCATCTTTGTGGCTCTGTGCTGGACTCTTTCAAGCAGTCGTCTGTCTTTCTTGAACTGAGTGGCCCAGAACTGGACACAATGTTCCAGATGCAGCCTCACCAGGGTGCAATAGAGGGGGAGGAGGACCTCTCCTGACCTAGTAGCCACACCCTTTCTAATACAACCCAGGAGTCCAGGAACACTGGGCCTCAAACCCAAGGACATTTCAGTGCAGTGGTTTTTATCAGTGATACTATAGAATCATGGAGTCAGAGAATCATTTTGCTTGGAAGACCTTTAAGACCACTGAGTCCAACCATTAACCCGATATCACCATGGCAAATAAACTATTTCCCAAACTGCCAGCAGTCTACACGTTTTCTGAACATCTCCAGGGATGATGATTCCACCACATATCTAATCATTGTAACGCTTTACAATGCTGATCTGGAGATAGCTTATCAAGGTTCAGAAATATTAACACATAACAGTAAAGAGCTGGAAACCATAGGCAGTCACTTTTCCAAAACAAAAGCTGCATTTGGAGCACACATTCTGTTTGTAACTCCAGCAGGTTGGTCCATAAAATGAATTGTCTGACAGAAAGACTTTTATGGTTCTATTGTTTCAACACTGTAGGATAACATGGACTAAAGGACCTAAAGTCTGACTGTTCTTACTACATTCCTCCATGGGCAAAAAGAATGATTAGTTAAATACTTCATGTGGTAGAAGAATTAATGAATCCATGGTTTTGTAAATTTTAAGGCGTACATGCATTAAAAATTCCTTCACATAATTTTTTTTTTTTAGTCTTAAGTATTGACACACCTGCAGAATAACTGGTGAAACAATCAGGAATTTTTCAGAAAGTTAATGTCAGGAGAGTTAATACAATACAATAACAAAAGGAGAGTTAATATTCATTGATTACTACTATGTGGCAAAACCAATATATTTTTGTCAGATTCCACCTAGAAAATGACATCAGGAGAAAGGTGTAGCAAGACAGCCACATCATTTATCAGGCACATATTTTTTTTTTTAAATGAGAGTATCTAAGAAGGTTTCTGTTTTCAAAAGTTAGAAAATGCTTTCCAGATTCAAAGCATTATTGTTCTTTCCCCAAAGCATCACTAAAAAGTAGTATTTCTATGTAGATCTATTCAGATTCATCATGATAAAAATTTAACTTGCCTTTGTACTTCTGCCATTATTTGAAATAATATTGAGCTTTCTGTGCTTCACCACTTACTAATAAAAAAGAATCTCTTAATTTCTGAAGGGGTCTTCAGTCTTATTAGAAATTTACAGTTTTGAGTCTTCAGTGTCTTACTTTTTTTTTCTTATTTCACTTCAGAGTCAGTACTCTTTCAAAAGCCTGAAATGGCTACTACCAGACTACCAGCTTTGGCCATCTCTCACGTTCAGCTATGTCAAGAGCTAGCTGGACAGCTTTTACCTCTGCAAATTGACTGGATTCCCCTTCTCCGTCTCTCGCTTCTACAACTCCGTGTGTTGGACTCCACACTGCAGACTTCCATCTCCACTTGTTCCCAACAAGACGACAGGAACTGTCTGTGAACAAAGCATATATCTTTTCATCATCAGACAGATCACTGTAAGGAGGAGCTTCCTCAGCACAAGTTACTCTCTCCTCTGGAGGTTTTGCACTGCTTGTGCCTTCTGGCTAGTTTGTGATCACCTCCACCAAACTAGGCCTTTCGAGATTTCCCATTCGAGCTCTCTGTGTTATCAGAGCCATCCACTTAGACCAGGTAGCATCTGTTGCATGATGTGGTGAAGAACCTTTCCCTTTGAACATCCAATTCAGAACTGGCAATCTAGGAGCTAGAAGAATCTGTGACTCAGTTCCGATCACTTCAGAAGCAGCTTTCACTCCTTCATAAGCGGCTAAAATCTCTTTCTCTGTTGGAGTGTAGTTAGCTTCTGAGCCTCTGTAGCCATGACCCCAGAAACCAAGAGGACGTCCTCGTGTTTCTCCTGGAGCTCTTTGCCCATAAGCACCAGGTTGGACCATTGTCACTTGTGGCCATGTACAGAATGTTCTTAATGTCTGGACCAGTT
>VXBD01006012.1:20842-34186 GCA_013399975.1 Indicator maculatus | reverse complement strand
GGTGAGGGAGCAGGTGAGGGAGAAGCTGAGGAAGCAGGTCAGGGAGCAGGTGAGGGAGAAGCTGAGGGAGCAGGTGAGGGAGCAGCTGAGGGAGAAGCTGAGGGAGCAGGTGAGGGAGCAGGTGAAGGAGAAGCTGAGGGAGCAGGTGAGGGAGCAGGTGAAGGAGAAGCTGAGGGAGCAGGTGAGGGAGCAGGTGAAGGAGAAGCTGAGGGAGCAGGTGAGGGAGCAGGTGAGGGAGAAGCTGAGGGAGCAGCTGAGGGAGCAGCTGAGGGTGATCCTGTTCAGCCTGGGGAGCACTGCAGAGTGTACTGCACACAGCATGCAGCAAGCACAGCACATGCAGCATTGCTTGCAGGATGGCTGCACAGGGGGAGGTGCATTGCCTGCAGGATGCAGTGTGTGAGGGAGAGGGCAGAAACCCTCTGTGGGTGAACATTGGAGCTCTGAAAGGTGGTGGCCAGAGCTTGAAACCAGTGCTGGCTGTGGTGTGAGCCCCGTGGCTGGGCTCCATGACAGGAGGGAGGGGTGACAGAGGTCACCAGGGGGTCCTGTGGTGACCACTGTCCCTTCTTCACACCAGCCCAGTCCTTTCAGTCACTGGCAAACTTCAAACAGACAGAGACATACTGGAGAGAGACCAGTAAGGGGCCAGGAAGATGATGAAGCTGCTCTCACGTGAAGGAAGGGGGAGGGAGCTGGGACAGCACAGCCTGGAGGGGAGAAGGCTCAGAGGGGATCTGCTCAGTGTGTACCTGGAGGGAGGATGCAGAGGACACAGCCAGACTCTCCTCAGTGGTGTCCTGCTGTGATGGTTTAGAGATGGGTACCTCCGAGGAACCACAAAGTTGTTGAAGACCTCCAGAAGGTTCAGAGTGTCCAGGAGGTGGCCCAGAAAGTGTATTTCATTCCCATAAGTCCTGCATTCCATAAAGCTGTCTGCAGAGTCACTTTTCTTCCCTTTCTCCCTCCCTCTCTGCCCCAGGGAGGACACACAGGCTGTTATCTTTTGCAGGGCAGGCCTGGGGACAGCCTTGGCAATGCTGCCAGTTGGGCCTGGAGCTGCAAAGCTGAATTTAGCTGCACCACAATGGTTTGGTGTGGAGGACAGAGAGGCTTGGTAGCGGGGGAGGGCATGGAGTGTCCAGAGGACACAAGGATGAGCAGAGGGCTGGAGCTGCTCTGCTGTGAGGACAGACTGAGAGAGTTGGGGTTGTGCAGTCTGGAGAGGAGAAGGCTCCCAGGAGACCTTCTTGTGGCTTTCCAGGATCTGCAGGGGGCTCCAAGAAAGCTGGGGAGGGACTTTTGAGGGTGTCAGGGAGTGATAGGACTGGGGGGGATGGAGCAAAGCAAGAATTGAGGAGATTCAGGTTGGATGTTAGGAAGAAGTTGTTCCCCATGAGGGTGGTGAGAGACTGGCACAGGTTGCCCAGGGAGGTGGTGGAAGCCTCATCCCTGGAGGTGTTTAAGGCCAGGCTGGAGGTGGCTGTGAGCAACCTGCTGTGGTGTGAGGTGTCCCTGCCCATGGCAGGGGGTTGGGACTGGCTGAACCTTGAGGTCCCTCCCAGCCCTGCCAGCTCTGTGATTCTATAAAACACACAACATTTCCAGGTGTTTACAATTTACAAACCGCAGAGGACCTGCCCTGGACACTACCAGGGAGTTACCAACAGCTTCCTCCTCCCTGCCCCCTTCCCCCACCCCATACAAGGTAAAGAGGGAGAGAAGAGCAGTCAGGAGCTGTTATTATTTAACCACAGCCAAGGTCAGCAGGAGCCAAGCAAAAGCTACCAGCAGGTACCTGCAGGAGTGAAGAGACCAAAAAGAGAAAGAGTTTATACAACCAACCCTGACAGTTGTGTGGTTCTGAGTTTTGGGTTGGTTGGCCTGGTTCAAAGGGAGGCTTGTGTGAGGTTTTGGCTGAATAAGCTTCTCTGGACTCTGGGCATCTTATCTGCTTTGTGTTGCTCCCTGTGGCTGTGAAGAGCCTTTCCATTTAAACTCTCCATCCTATCCAATCCTTTCTGTGAGCTTTTTTTTTTCTTTTGCCCATTTTGGAAGAGGCCAAAGAGCACATCTGTCTGACTCCAAACTAAACACCAGAGCAGGACAAGGAGGAAATGGGCAAGAACTGAAACAAGAAGGCTCTGCCTGAGCATCCCAAAACTCTTGTTCACTGGGAGGGCTACCAAGCAGTGGAGCACACTGCACAGAGAGCCTACACCCTTGCAGGCATCCAAAAGTCATTTGAGCATGGTCTTGGGCCTGAGGTGTCCCTGCTTGAGCAGAGGGCTTGGACAAGATCACCTCTAGAGGTGCCTCCCAGTCTCAGCTGGGATTCTGGATTCTGACACAGCAGCTTCAGGCCACACTACTCCAATCAGCCATGGGCACAAACCCAAGGAAGACGTGCAAAGTCTCTGAAGCCTTTGCTCTGACACATCACAGCAGGAATGTGTGGCAGCTTCACCTACATGACAGGTGGGAACCTTTCCAAGCAGTGGATGCAACCTGTCCAGCAAGGGCTCCGTGACAAAACGTCGGAAGGAGCACTTTGGGAAGCATTGCTCTTGGCTCCAGTCCTCGCTCATCAATCTTTGAAGTGATTCTCAACCAAGCAGATGCTCTGCTCCTGGGCAAAGGTGCAGGAAACCAGCACCCAGGAGGGAGGCACCAGGCAGGCAGAGCAGAGTCTCCACAAGCCTGACAGAAATTAGCTGAGAGCCTTCTGACAGCCACAGATTCCTCTCACTGCAATCTGAGAGGCAGCTGCCTGCAGCTGAGGCATCTCTGAGCTTTGTGGGGATTAGTCTGAGTGGCACTGTGGAGGAAGAGGAAGTCTCCCTGGGGTTTAGAAGGGTTAGATGTGCACAGGGATAGCTCTGCCACCTGTGGGATGAGGACATCTCACCCCTGAGGCACTTGACAGGAGCCAGCAATGGTCCCTGGCAGCCCAGAGCCAACTGAGTGCTGAGCTGCATCCAGAGCAGGGAGAGCAGCAGCACAGGGAGGGGACTCTGCCCTCTGCTCTGCTCTGCTCAGACCCCACCTGCAGCACTGCCTCCAGTTCTGGGGCCCCCAGCACAAGAGGGACCTGGAGCTGCTGGAGAGGGTCCAGAGGAGCCACAAAGATGGTGAGAGTGTTGCAGAACCTCCCTGTGGGACAGGCTGAGGGAGTTGGGGCTGTTCAGCCTGGAAAAGAGAAGGCTCCAGGGAGACCTCAGAGCTACCTTCCAGTACCTGAGGGCTCCAGGAGAGCTGGTGAGGGACTCTGGACAAGGGCTGGAAGTGCCAGGATGAGGGACAATGGCTTTGAGCTGGGAGAGGGGAGATTGAGACTGGAGATGAGGAAGAAATTCCTGAGTGAGGGTGGGGAGAGACTGGAAGAGGTTGCCCAGGGAGGCTGTGGATGTCTCCTGCCTGGAGGTGTTTCAGACCAGTCTGGATGAGCTGTCCCTGCCCATGGCAGGGGATTGGATCTAGATGATTTTTGAGGTCCCTTCCAACTCAAACCATTCTATGGTTCTGTGCCATTTCAGTTGTTGTGAGACAACATTCATCAGGTCAGGGACTTACAGCTGAGGGCAGCCCCAGGAAGCTGCAGTCACAGGCACAAGGATCCAGCCACAGCCTGCTCCAGGGACCTGTGTGTGACACGAGGGTTGGAGCTTCCATCTCACTGCCCAGAGCTGGAGCTGAGGGCTGTGGGTGTCCATTAGCACCAAGGTGATGGAGATAAGTGGAAATAACAGCAGGATAAAAACATGGCACAAATGTGTCCCCAGGAGTCTCAGCTCAGTGACAGAAGTTCATAAGTTCAGCAGCAGGCCTGGCAGTGAGATGTGTTGGGAAATAAAGACAGCAGATTGAGTATCAGCAGTGTGCAGCTGGCACAGAGCTGAGTGGTGCTGTCCATATGCCAGGGGCACAGGATGGCATCCAGAGGGACCTGGACAAGCTGCAGACGTGGCCCAGGAGAACCTCAGGAGGTTCACCCAGAGCAAGTGCAGGTCCTGCAGCTGGGCCAGAACAATCCTCAGTGTCAGTGCAGGCTGGGGGAGGAGGGGATAGAAAGCAGCCCTGAGGAGAAGCACTTGGGGGTGCTGGGGGGGAGAAGCTGGGCAGGAGCAGACAGTGTGAGCTTGCAGCACACAAGGCCAAGGGCAGCCTGGGCTGCATCCAAAGCACTGTGGCCAGAGCTGGAGAGAGAGGATCCTGCCCTCTGCTCTGCTCTGCTCTGGGAGACCTCACCTGCAGGGCTGTGTCCAGCTCTGGAGCCGTCAACACAGGAAGGACCTGGAGCTGATGGAGAGGGTCCAGAGGAGGCCACAAAAATGCTCAGAGGTTGGAGCAGCTCTGCTATGGGGACAGGCTGAGGGAGCTGGGGGTGTTCAGCCTGGAGAAGAGAAGGCTCCAGGGAGACCTCAGAGCAACCTTGCAGTACCTGAAGGGACTGCAAGAAGGCTGCAGAGGGACTGTTCCCAAAGGCCTGCAGGGACAGCCCCAGGGACAAAGGCTTCAAAGGAGAGCAGAGCAGATTGAGATTGGATGTGAGGAAGAAGTTCTGCAGCAGGAGGCTGCTGGAACACTGCAAGAGGTTGCCCAGGGAGGTGGTTGGGGCTCATCCCTGGAGATATTGAAGGGGAGGCTGGAGAGGGCTCTGGGCAACCTGATCAGTGGAGGATGTCCCTGCTGAGTGCAGGGGATTGGGCTGGGTGAGCTGTGGAGGTCCCTTCCAGCCCAGAGCATTCTGTGACCCTCATCAGTGTCCCTCTTTGCCCCTGCCCTGGCTGGTGGCTCAGCTGCTGAGCTGCCTCAGTGGGCAGGGGCTGGTGGTGACTGCGAGCAGCTCTGGCAGCAGGGCAGTGAGCAGCAGCACTGACAGCCAGAGCTGGAGGAGACATCTCTGAAACAAAATCCTCTCAATTACTCATCTGGGGCTGGAAGCCCCCTGGGCCTGCAGGTCCATCTCTAAAGGCAGAGAGTGTGTGCAAGGGGGGCAGAGAAATGCAGGCACAGAAGATTTCAGTGGCAGAGCAGAAGCAGGAATCGAGGAGGGCAGTGTGTGAAGTGCAGCTCCTTGTGCAGATCTCTCCTGGTGCCTCCAGCAGAGTCTCTCACTCCAGGTCTGGCTGTGAGAGGACACAAGGTGTGGTGCTGTTTGACTTCACTTCTTGCAAACCACTTGGGAGCCAGATCTGAGTCTCCTTGCACTGCCCTGGTGGATGGTGGATCCCAGCAAGGACACAGCTGTGTGCTGGTTTTGGGGCCAGACAGATCTTCTCTTGCCCCGAAAGGGACAAAAGAAAGACAAACACAAACGGATTGGAGAGTGATAGAAAGTTTAAATGGAAAAGCAATTGGTGAAGCTACAAAACACTACAAAGCATAGTAGCAAGAAATATCTCAAATCATACAGAGCCCTTACATAGTACCCAGAGGCTTCCAATCCTTCCCTCCTCCCACCTGGGGGTCTACCCAAAACCCCCAGGGCTCTTTCTTCCCCCCTCCCACTGCTAGGCAAGTCTCAGGCTGGCCAGCTCTGAGACTGCACCCCCCTTCCATTCTCCTCCTGGCATTAGGCCTGGACAGGCCTAAGAGGCCGGAGATACTCCCCCAGCGTTACCTGATAAGAGAGAGCATCTCCCACGGGGGCAGAGAGGGAAGCAAGAGGAAGAGAATGACTTTGCAGATGGATTTATAGGGCGCAGGATTTATGGGTAGAAATACACCATTTGCTGTGTCCACCCCTATTGGGTGGGCACCCAGGACACCAGAGGTGTATCTCATGCAGCAGTGGCAGGGGGCACCCAGCCTAAACTGCCACAAGCTGGCACCAAGGAATGCTGAGGAGCTGAAGCTTCATCAAATCAAGCATCAGGCATGAACTAATTAGAAGGAATTCTTTTGATGAAGCTCAGCTTCCACAGCTTCCTTGAATTCCTGTTCCTGTGGCACCTACTGAGGTTCAACAGGGATGAGAGCAGAGTCCTGCAGCTGGGCAGGGAGAATAAACTGCAGCAGGACAGGTTGGGAGGGGATCTGCTGGAGAGCAGCCCCAAGGAGAAGGACCTGGGGGTGCTGGTGGGCAGCAAGTTCTGCATGGGACAGCAATGTGCCCTGGGGGGAAAGAAGGCCAAGGGGGTCCTGGGGGCATTCAGCAGAGTGTGGCCAGAGAGCCAGGGAGGTTCTTCTCCCCCTCTGNAACAGGGACAGGGACAGGGACAGGGACAGGGACAGGGACAGGGACAGGCTCTGCTCACTGTGCCCTGGGATAGGACAAGGGGCAATGGATGGAAACTGCAGCACAGGAGGATTCTACCTCAACATCAGGAGGAACTTCTTGCCTGTGAGGGTCCCAGAGCCCTGGAGCAGGCTGCCCAGAGAGGTTGTGGAGTCTCCTGCTCTGGAGCCTTTCCAGCCCTGTCTGGATGTGTTCTGTGTGACCTGTGTTGGATTCTATGGTCCTGCTCTAGCAGGAGGTTGGACTGGAGGATCTCCAGAGGTGCCTTCCAACCCATAACATCCTCTGATCTGTGATCTGTGATCCTGTGCCTCCTTTGGCAATGACCAAGGTGAATTGATTCCTTTTGCTCCTTCCTTTCTCCTGTGCCTCAAGGAGGACCTCCAGGTGCTCTGATGGTCCAGCAGCCTCCTTGCTCTCAGCAAGCAGTGGTGCTCCAGCAGGAATTAATGCTGATTATTGATTACCAGGTACCAAAGGCCATGGGCTGCAGAGCAGTGCTGGCACAATCTCTGCTCCTCAGCACTCAGGGCTCCATCCTGCTCCCCTCACACCATCCCTTCTCCCACCCCCTCCTTTCTCACTGTCCTCAGTGCTTCCCCAGGGACACAGCTGTGCTGTAGAGCTTCAGGCTCTGCACAAATGCTGAATTATTTGTGAGGCCACTTTACACCTCCTCACTGAGCACCTTTTAGCCAGCATCCTGCCATGGTTTAAATCCAACTGGCAGCTAAGCAGGCAGCTGCTCACCCCCTCTGCTCCCTCAGTGGGGTGAGGAGAAGCAGATCCTTCAGTGTCCTCTTTTGCCAGAAAGGCCAAGGGCATCCTGGGGGGCATTGGAAGGATCCAGAGAGGTTCTCCTCCCCCTTCTGCTCTGCCCTGCTGAGGCCACATCTGGAATATTGTGTCCAGTTCTGGGACCTTCAGTTCAAGAAGGACCTCAGGGAACTGCTTGAGAGAGTCCAGCACAGAGCCACAGAGGTGATGAACGCAGTGGAACATGAGGAGAGCCTGAGGGAGCTGGGGGTCAGTAGGTTGGAAAAGAGGAGCCTGAGGGTGACCTCCTTGCTGGTGATGAAGATGTGCAGGGGGAGTGCCCAGAGCCTGGAGCCAGGCTCTGGTGGTGATGCCCAAGGACAGCACAAGGGGCAGTGGTGGAAGCTGAGTCATAGGAAGTGCCATGGAAACAGGAGGGAAAATTTATTCCCTGTGAGGGTGCCAGAGCCCTGGAGCAGGCTGCCCAGGGGGGTTGTGGAGTCTCCTGCTCTGGAGATCTTCAAACCCCTCCTGGATGTGTTCCTGTGTGACCTGCTCTGAGTGCCCCTGCTCTGGCAGGGGGTTGGACTGGAGGGAGCTCTGGACGTCCCTTCCAACCTCTAACATTCTGTGCTGGGACTCCAGAGCTGAGCACTGCCTTGGAAGTGTCCTCAGTGTGCAATTTATCCAACCAATTGATCTCCTTTTGTCTTAGCCTTCTCCTTGCCAACATGCATTTGGGGCTGCTTTCCTGTGGGAGAAGGCTTGATGAGTTTGTTAGGCACATTAGAGGAGCAGCTTCCTCTGCTCTGTGAGCTGAGTCCTGTCTAAATCTTTTCCCTTGACTGAGAGAAATCTGATTGAGCCATCAGGCTCTGTAAGCTCTGCGATCAATGTGGTGCTCATGCAGGACAGGCACACAGCTGGAGAGAGATGGACTTGATGTGAGTCAGGAGCTGAAGAGTACTCAGAATCAAAGGGAGGTTCAAAAGAGGCTCTACAGGAGGAGGGGGTCCTGATCTAAAGCCTGGCAGTGAACCAGAAAAGGTCAGGAGGAGCAGGGCCACAGTGGAGCCTCCATGGCTGCACATCCCTGCAGCTCCACTGCTGCCAGCAGTTCAGATTCACCCAGGGGCTGAGCTGCCCTGGGGTCATTAATCACTTACCTGCTTGGAAAGCAATTGGGAGCACATCACAATGGCTCTGACCAGCTCCCCTGGGCTGCAGAGGAAGCAGAGAGCCTGTGCCTGAGCAAGCAGTGGCCCAAGTGCAGCACAGTGTGGATGGAGGCAGCTCCTGCCTCAGCACAGAGCTCTTCCTGGCTCTATGTGGGAATGATTCTTCTCCTCTGGGAGAGGAGGGCTGCTGAGGCCTCCCTGGCAGCAGTGGGGGCAGAGCAGTCAGATGCACCTCTGGTCCTAAGTGCAGGTCATGGTCCTGCATCCCCTTGCCCTTGCTAACTGCTGAGCTTTGTTCTGTTCACCACTCTCCTTCCACTTTCAAGGGATTTGTCCTCCCAGCAGCTCCCCAGGCCAGTTTCAGCTCTGGAGATGAGCTTGGAGAGGAGGAGGCTGAGGGAAGACCTCCTGGCTCTCTCCAATGCATGGAAGGAGGTTGTAGCAAGGTGGGGGCAGCCTCTCCTCCCAGCTAACAGGGGATGGGATGAGAGCCTCAGGTTGTGCCAGGGGAGGTTCAGGTTGGACATTAGGGTGAGGGGGCACTGTCCCAGGCTGCCCAGGGAGGTGGTGGAGTCCCCATCCCTGGGGGTGTTTAAAAGCCATCTGGATGAGGAGCTGAGGGCTGTGGTGTGACAGCTGTGCACAGGGAGGTGTTAGGTTGTGGCTGGCCTCAATCATCCAACCAGGCAGCTCTGTGATGCCCTGAGTTGTGTCTCAGGTTCCTAAATGAAGCACCAGGAATTCCTGAGGGGAAATGGTTTAGTCAAACTGATTCACCCCTTTTCTCCCCTTGCGTTTTTTTTTTCCTTTTCCTTTTTTCTTCCCCTGGCTCCTGTAGGATGATCCTGGCAGGGGCTGCACTCTTGTGCAGGACTGAAGGATCTCACAACAAAGAGCATCTGTGTCAGTGGGAAAGGCTGAGGTGGCCTTTACCAGACTGCTCTGCCCAGTCCTGGACGTGCAGCTCCCAGCTCCCCCAGACCACCAGGAGAGCAGCAGCAGCCTCCACATGAGAGGGCAGGGCTGGCATTTCCCTGAGCCAGGGGTGAAGCTCAGCATGCAGACAAATGTCACTGCCAGTCCCCAGCACACTGGGCAGCAGCTGGTGACCAGCTCTGGCCAAGCAGCCCTGCATGCCAAAGGCAACATCACCTGGCAAGGAGACAGGGTGAGGGGGGGACACCCACTGCACAGGGGGACAGCCACAACTGGGACAACAACCTCTGTGCTCTCCTCCCGCCTCCCCAGGCTGGAGATATGGAATATTGCCTGGCAGTGGTAGCTTCAGACACTGCTGTGACTTGTTTCCTAGGTTGTGGTATTTGGGTGTCAGTGATGCATTCCACACTTGCAGCTGAATGCTTTAAGCATAGACCTAAGAATTTCCAACCCAGGATTCACACTGGAAACAAAGGTTCAGTGATCTGTGGCTTCCCACCACTGGGATTCTGCAGCAGATAAGGCAGGGACTCACAGCTTGCTGTTCTGGCCAGGCCTTCCCAGATGCTGTGACTAATTCCAGGTGCCCTTGGCTCAGAGAGGGCTGAGAGCCTCTCACCTCTAGTGCCCACTGCACAGCCTGGAGCTGTCCCTTGGCTCAGAGAGGGGCACGGATCATCTCTCTTGGGTGCTCCATCACCAGGCTGTAGCCTTTCTGAAGCTCTTCTGGGATGCAGATTTCTGGGAGCAATTCGCCTTTCTGCCTTGGTACAGGAGTGGTTTGCCTGTAAGTGCAAGCTCCTCAACTGCTGCTAGTGCAAGCTCTTCACTTCCTGCTAGTGCAAGCTCTACACCTGCTGCTAGTGCAAGCTCTTCACCTGCTGCTAGTGCAAGCTCTTCATCTGCTGCTAGTGCAAGATCTTGAGCTGCTGCTAGTGCAAGCTCTTCATCTGCTGCTAGTGCAAGCTCCTCAACTGCTGCTAGTGCAAGCTCTTCACCTGCTTCTAGTGCAAGCTCTTCACCTGCTGCTAGTGCAAGCTCCTCAACTGCTGCTAGTGCAAGCTCTTCAAGATCTCAACATCTCTCTTGAACTGAGGAGCNCTGCTTCTAGTGCAAGCTCTTCACCTGCTGCTAGTGCAAGCTCCTCAACTGCTGCTAGTGCAAGCTCTTCAAGATCTCAACATCTCTCTTGAACTGAGGAGCCCAGAACTGGACACAGCACTCAAGGTGTGTCCTGACCAGAATTGAGCACAGGGCATAATAACCTCCCTGCTCCTGCTGGCTGCACCATTCCTGATCCAAGCCAGAATGCCATTGGCTCTCCTGGCCCTCTGGGCGCACTGCTGGCTCCTGTTCAGCTACTCTCACCCACCACCCCCAGCTCCTTCTCTGCCTGGCTGCTCTCAGCCACTCTGTCCCCAGCCTGTAGCACTGCTTGGGGTTGGTGTGGCCAAAGTGCAGAACCCTGCACTCAGCCTTGTTCAGTCTCATCCCATTGGCCTCTGCCCACCCAGCCAGCCTGGCCAGGTCCCTCTGCAGAGCCTCCTACCCTCCAGCAGATCCACAACTGCTCCTTCATGGTGTCATCTGTAAACTTACTGATTACTGACTCAATCCCCTCATCCAGATCATCAATAAAGATATTGATCAGGATGGGGTCCAGCACTGATCCCTGAGGGACACCACTGGTGCCTGGCTTCCAGCTGGCAGTGGCACCATTCACCACCACTCTCTGGGCCCAGCCCTCCAGCCAGTTCTTGACCCATTTCAGAGTGAGTTTGTCCAAGCCAGGTTTGTCTGGACCCTCTGGAGCCCAGGCAGTGTCCAGGTTTGCACAGCCACAGGTGCTTAGCCCTTTGTCTGGGTTAGGGCATGCTGTGGGGTTTGACCCTTCAGGACAAACCTTTGCACAGCTGTGGGAGCCTTTGGGGCAGAAGGTCTGAAGGGGCAGCTGGGGCTTAGACATTTTCATGGCAGCCACCCCCCATGAGAGCTGTGTTTGGGGCTTTGGACTGCAGCTTCCTTCTTCATAGAGCACTGTGGGAGGAGTTCCTGCTGCTCAGTGCTGCTCTGCTGAAGGCATTTCTTGTGGTCTGCCTCTTGCCATGCAGCCACTGGGGCCAACCAGACATGTCCCTCAGGCCTGGCTGCTGGTGACACTTTGGTCTGTGTCCCTCAGCAGCTGTGCTATGCTCCCTGGAGAAGATGAGACAGGGCTGAAGCCTCTGGCCATGACATTTGAGGGAAAGGCAATGGTCTGTGTAAAGCTGAACCACCCTGGCTCCTTGGCTCCCTCCAGCCCTGAAGCATGTGGAGGGCTGAAGGAAGGTAGAGGAGAGCAGGAACCAGACCTGGATCTGAGCAGCACTGCTGCTGCCTTTCCCTGCCATGCACCAGGTCCCATGCCCCTTACTGCACGAGTGAAAGAGAGGCAGAACCTGCAGGAAGGAGAGTCCCAGTGTCCAAAGGGATGTGCTGAAGGCTGGAGTGGTGCTGAGGCTCCTCACAGCCCTGGGTAGCCAGCATGGGATCCCAAGCAGAGGGTTTGGGCACTGTGTGTGCAGCTCACCTGCGCTGGGTTGAGCTGGGGTGAGCAGACCAAGCTCAAGAGGAAGTGGTGAGCACTGAGGGTGCTTGGGGAAGGGCAAAGAAATGCCTCTGGGTTTGGCACTTCTGGTGCTTGCCCCCCTGGCAATCTGCCACCTTATTGTGGAGAAAGAGGTGACCTGCTCCAGGCCAAGCCTCTCCCTTCCTGCTGCCTGCAGGAACAGATGTCTGGCAGTCCCCAACCCTGCTAAGCCCTCTGCCTCTCTCCCTGCTCTCCAGGTCCTTGTCCCTCATCTCTCCCATCAGATGCTTGCTGTCAGCAGGCAGGGGAAGGCAAAGAGGAGCTGGGAAGCGGGAGGCTTTATTTTTTCCCTAGAGATTTCATCCTTCAAACTGTGCTGTCAGGTATCTTCAGACTAGACAGCCTGGCCTTTTGCTAACCTCTGGGGAGGCACTGGGCCTGCTCACATCTCAGCTTCTCCCAGCACACAGCTGCAGACATACATCTCCCTTCAGATTTGCATGCAAGCTGGAACAAGCCCCCTGTGGTTCAGGGAAGAGGGACAGGGCCCTTTGTGCAGAAAATATCTCCATTCAGCCATGCAAACTAGCCCCAAGCAGCACCATTCCTCTGCAGGAATGCAGCAGGGAGGCTCTGTCCTACAAGCTAACACAGGGCCTGGAAAGGAGCAGAGCAGACTCTGTGCTGGGAGTGCACAAACACTCAGCCAGAGGCTGGGAGCAAGTGGAAAAGAATTGGATTGAGTGTAACTGTCCAAGGAAGCTGATTCTGCCCAGCTGCCCTCTCTCATCTGCACACCCATGGGCCTGAGGGATCTCAACTGGGTCTCCTGTGCAGCATGGAGCACAGAGTGCCAGCTGCTGTGTCCTTCCCATTGTGGATGGTAGCTGTTGGCTGTACCTTAGCTCCCTGGATGATGCTGAGTGGTGAGGAAATAGAGGGATTTGGAGAGTGGTTTGGAGCTGGCAGCCAGCATCTGCAGCAATGTGCTCCTTTGTGGGAGACTTCTGCCTGCTTCACCCTGGAGTTCTCACATGAGATTATTTCCTGCTGCCTGTGTTCCCCTGGTGACACAGAATCACAGAATGGTAGGGGCTGGAAGGGACCTCTGGAGATCACCCAGCCCAGCCCCCAGCCAAAGCAGGGTCAGCCAGGGCAGTCTGCACAGCAATTCTCCCAGGTGGGGTTGGAAAGTCTCCAGAGCAGCAGACTCCACAACCTCTCTGGGGCAGCCTGCTCCAGGGCACCCTCACACCAAAGAATCTTTTCCTCATGGTGAGGTGGAACCTCCTGGGTCAAACTTTGTGTCCCTTGCCCCTTGTCCTGTCACAGGACACCACTGAACAGAGCCTGGTCCCTGCTTCTTGTGCCCCATCCTTGAGGCATTTACAGACTGTGGTGGTAAGGCCATGACACATGGCCCAGCACAGATCCAGACAGGCCTCAAGATGTCCAGACAGGTCCTTTCTCTCCCCTCCTTCCTGCCACAACCACAGGGCAAGATGGGAAAAGGACCAAAGGGGCCAGGCCCTTGCCTGTCTGGTGCACAAGATGCCAGCTGGGGTCAGAGCATGAAAGCTCCACAGATACGAGGTCCTGGCCTCTGCCTCTGACGGTCATAGCCTGGCAGAAGGCTTCCCATTGGGCAGCTCCATGTTAGC
>VXBD01006012.1:5587-19918 GCA_013399975.1 Indicator maculatus | reverse complement strand
GGGATAAAGCCTGAGCCTGGAACTGGATTACAAACCAACAGTTCCTGGAGCCTGTCAGCAGAGAGAGTGAGCCAGGGACCATCTCCAAATTCCTACTCTGATCCTTGTGAGTAAATCCTGGCCTGATCATATTGTCCTAAGGGTTATTGGTTGGCCTTTGGTTTCTCAGTGGGTGAAGCTATTTGTGTCAGAGCTTTTCCAGTCTCTGAACTCTCTAAATTGTGTAAAATTGCCACAAGCATCCTGGAAGAATTCATGACCCAACAGAACCTGTCAATAATTCTGTCAGTTTGGTACAGAGTTTGGGGTGGGGTTTTGGGGAAAATAAAAATAACTCTATTTTATAATTCCTACCTCATTAATTTAACCCAAACTAACACACAGACAGTGCTCAGATCCCCTCTCAGGCTGCTCCTCTCCAGCCTGACTAGCCCCAGGGCTCTCAGCCTTTCCTTCTCACAGAGGTTCCAGTCCCTTCAGCATCCTCATTGCCCCCCTTGGACTCTCTCCATTATTTCCCTGTCCCTCTGGAACTGGGGAGCCCAGCACTGGACACACAGCTCCTGCTGAGGCCTCCCTAGGGTAGAGTAGAGGATCTCCAAGTGGTGCTCATGTGGGTCTGGTTCCTCTTGGGGGACCACAGGAGGGAAGTGCTGCATGCATTGTACAGTGGCTGCCAGAGGACAGCTCTGCTGCTGACAGCTCCCCTGAGCCCTCTGTAAGCAGCACTTTGCCTTTCACCATGGTTGCTCTTGTCCTGTCACCCAGCCTGGGCCTACCTGAGGACAGCCTTCTGGAGTCACAGAATCATTTCGGCTGGAAGAGATCATTGAGTCCAACCATTCTCTAACTCTACCAGGTCTGGTATTAGACCATGGCCCTCAGCACCACATCTCTGCAGCCTTTGAGCACCCCCAGGGTTGGGGACTCACCACCTCCTTGGGGAATCTGTTCCAGGGTTTGAAAACCCTTTCAGTGAAGAAGTTTCTTCCAATGTCCAACCTAAAGCTCCCCTGGGGCAACTTGAAGTAATTTCCTCTTGTCCTATCTCTCGTTCCTTGGGAAAAGAGCCCAACCCCCACCTCATTGCAACATCCTTTTAGGGCATTGTCAAGAGCAATGAGGTCTCCTCTCAGCCTCCTCTTCTCCACACCAAACATCCCCAGGTCTCAGCTGCTCCTCCCCAGCCCTCTTCTCCAGACCTTCACCACTTTCATTGTCCTTCTCTGGACCTGCTCTGGCCCTCAAAGTCCTTCTTGGAGTGAGGGTCCCAAAACTGAACCCAGTACTCAGGGGGTGGCCTCAGCAGAGCTGGGTACAGGGGGACAAGCACTTTGCTGGCACTGTTCCTGATCCAGGCCAGGATGCTGATGACCTTCTTGGCCTCCTTCTATGAATAAAGGCAGGATGGATACCACAGATGGTGGCATTTGGAAGAAAGAAGCAGATTCTTGTTTTCTAGATTGACTTTTGAGTCTGCAGCACCATGTCAGGGAAGCTTCTGGCTGGTTGCATTCCCTGGCTGGCTGCAGTTTGTCCTGTAGCTGAGTTACAGGAGATGCCTTCAGTTCTCTGTGGCTTTAGTGAGAAACTTTCACAAAGGCTTTTGAAAGACTGAGTCACACAGAATCAAAATTGTCAGGGCTGGAAGGGACCTCAAGGATCATCCAGTTCCAACCCCCCTGCCATGGGCAGGGACACCTCACACCACAGCAGGTTGCTCACAGCCACATCCAGCCTGTCTGCAAAAACCTCCAGGGATGAGGCTTCCACCACCTCCCTGGGCAACCTGTGCCAGTGTCTCACCACCCTCATGGGGAACAACTTCTCCTGATGTCTAATCTTAATCTCCACTCCTCTGGCTTGGATCCATCCCCCCCAGTCCTCTCACTCCCTGACACCCTCAAAAGTCCCTCCCCAGCTTTCTTGTAGCCCCCTGCAGGTCCTGGAAGGCCACAAGAAGATCTCCTGGGAGCTTTCTCCTCTCCAGACTGCACAACCCCAACTCTCTCAGTCTGTCCTTACAGCAGAGCAGCTCCAGCCCTCTGCTCATCCTCATGGCTCTTCTCTGGACACCTTCCAGCACCTCCAGAGCCTTCCTGGAACAGAGGCTCCAGACCTGGACACAGAGCTCCAGGTGTGGTCTCAGCAGAGTGGAGCAGAGGGGCAGAATCCCCTCCCTGCCCTGCTGGCCACACTTCTCCTGCTGCAGCCCAGGCTCTGGTTGGCTCTCTGGGCTGCAAGTGCGCACTGCTGGCTCCTGTTGAGCTTCTCCTCCCCCAGCACCCCCAAGGCCTTTTCTTCAGGGCTGCTTTCTTCCAGCCAGTCCCTGCCCAGCCTATAGCTATGCCTGGGATTGCCCTGAGCCAGCTGCAGGACCTTGCCCTTGGTCTTGCTGAACCTCCTGAGGTTGGCTTGTGCCCAGCTCTGCAGCCTGTGCAGGACCTTCAGGGTGGATCCATCCTTCACAACTGCCTTGCTGACACACTTAAAGCAGGCAGAGGAACCCAATTTTTCCCTGTAAGGAGGAGGTTCTGGGTTCTTTGCCTCATGTTCATGCCTCTACTCAGCTCTGGTGAGACCTCACCTGGAGCTGTGTGTCCAGTTTTGGAGCCTCTGTTACAAGAGGGATATGGAGATGCTGGAAGGTGTCCAGAGAAGGGCCACCAGGATGAGCAGAGGGCTGGAGCTGCTCTCCTATGAGGACAGACTGGGAGAGTTGGGGCTGTTCAGTCTGGAGAAGAGAAGGCTCTGAGGTGACCTTCTTGTGGCCTTCCAGGATCTGAAGGGAGCTCCAAGAAAGATGGATCAGGTTGCCCAGAGCCCTGTCCAGCCTCACCTTCAATATCTCCAGGGATGAAGCCTCAGACACCTCCCTGGGCAACCTCTTGCAGTGTTCCAGCAGCCTCCTGCTGCAGAACTTCTTCCTCACATCCAATCTCAATCTGCTCTGCTCTCCTCTGAAGCCATTGAATGTCACCATCTCTTTTCCTCTGTCCCACTGACTATAAATAGTCCCTTCCTGGCCACTGAAGTAGATTTTGGTCATCATCAGCAGCAGCTAAATGGTCCGTGTGCAGACACTTCTGCTAGCAGACCCACATGGGGTACATTCAAGCTTCTGACACTTTGGCCTTGCACCCAGAAGGTGTTGGGACACACATGGCTCAGTCTGGAGTGTGACTGAGTAGCAGGCAAAGTACCCCAGGCTCAGGCAGTGCTCTGATAGAGTTCAGGATCTCCATTTGTGTCCTGGGTGGTCACTCAGGGGCACCCTCACCATACTTGCACACAGCAGGACACATGAGTTGTACTGGATTGGAAATGCTGTGTCCAGCAGGAGCAGGGAGGGGATTGTCCCCTGGGACTCAGCTCTGGAGAGACCTCCAGTGCTGTGTCCAGTTCTGGGCACCTCAATCCAAGAGAGATGTGGAGGTGCTGGAGCCAGGGCAGAGAAGGGCAAGGAAGCTGTCAAGGGCCTGGAGAATAAATCTGAAGGAGGTGGGGGTGGTTAGTTTGAAGAAGAGGAGGTTGAGGGGAGACCTCATGGCTCTTTACAGCCACCTGAAAGGACACTGCAGAGAAGCTGGTGCTGGTCTCCTCTCACAGGTGACTAGTGATAGAACAAGAGGGAATGGTCACAGGCTGCATTAGGGGAAGTTTAGGCTGGACAATAGGAAGAATTTTTTCCCACCAAGAGTGATCAGACATTGGAATGTGCTGCCCTGGGAGTCACCAGCCCTGGGGGTGTTTAAAGGTGGTTTGGATGTGGTGCTTGGGGGTATGGTCTAAGGGTGACCCTTGCAGAGCGGGGTTCTGGGTTGGACTTGGGGATCCTGAGGGAAGCTGAATGCTTCTGTGAATGTTCCTGCGATGAGGAGGTAGCTGGCACATGAGTAGCAGAGCTTCAGTCCAGAGGGACCTGCACAAACTCCAGGCATGGGCCAAAAGGAACCAAACAAAGTTCAGCTGCCAGAAGGGCCAAGCTCTGCACCCAGGGCTAGGTAACCTCTGGCATCCTCATGAGTTCCACCAGAGCAAGTGCAGGTCCTGCAGCTGGGCCAGAACAATCCTCAGTGTCAGTGCAGGCTGGGGGAGGAGGGGATAGAAAGCAGCCCTGAGGAGAAGCACTTGGGGGTGCTGGGGGGGAGAAGCTGGGCAGGAGCAGGCAGTGTGAGCTTGCAGCACACCAGGCCAAGGGCAGCCTGGGCTGCATCCAAAGCACTGTGGCCAGAGCTGGAGAGAGAGGATCCTGCCCTCTGCTCTGCTCTGCTCTGGGAGACCTCACCTGCAGGGCTGTGTCCAGTTCTGGAGCCCCCAGCACAGGAAGGACCTGGAGCTGATGGAGAGGGTCCAGAGGAGGCCACAAAAATGCTCAGAGGTTGGAGCAGCTCTGCTATGGGGACAGGCTGAGGGAGCTGGGGGTGTTCAGCCTGGAGAAGAGAAGGCTCCAGGGAGACCTCAGAGCAACCTTGCAGTACCTGAAGGGACTGCAAGAAGGCTGCAGAGGGACTGTTCCCAAAGGCCTGCAGGGACAGCCCCAGGGACAAAGGCTTCAAAGGAGAGCAGAGCAGATTGAGATTGGATGTGAGGAAGAAGTTCTGCAGCAGGAGGCTGCTGGAACACTGCAAGAGGTTGCCCAGGGAGGTGGTTGGGGCTCATCCCTGGAGATATTGAAGGGGAGGCTGGAGAGGGCTGCTGAGTGCAGGCAGTTGGACTGGGTGAGCTTTGGAGGTCCCTTCCAGCCCAGAGCATTCTGTGGTTCTATGATTCTGTGATCTGTGCAGCCTGGGAAGGAAGCCTTGGGCCCTGAGGAGGAGCAGGATGGGGACAGTGAAGATGAGCCAACAGTGCACTCTGATGGCAAACAGGGAAACCACAGCCTGGGCTGTGCTGGCACTGTGGCCAGCAAGGAGCTACCCACCCCTGCTCAGGGCTTCTGTGGCTGTGTCCTCCATGCTCTGTATTTGTGCATCTCCCAAGCCCCCTCCCTCCCTCCAGAACAAGAAGGATGGGAAAGAAAAGAACAGAGATCTGGTAAGGGGTGGCTGAGTTGTTGAGGGTCTCAGAGCTTGTCCTCAGGACAGGTAGAAGGAGATGTGGTCAGACACAGAGGATGCTCAGGGGCTGGCACCCACAGTCCAGCAGTCCCTGAAGGGCACTGGCAATGAGCATGAAGCCAGAGACTTCTCAGTCACACCAAGCAGTAGAACAAGGGTCACAGAGGTGACAGATTCAGGTGGGAGATTGGGAAAAAATATCAGTGTAGCATTGGTCATTGCTCAGTCATGTCCCATGGTGACCTTTAAGGGATCTCCCAAAACATGGAATCTGCTGGACAGGGTCCAACAAAGAGCCATGAGGATGAGGAAGGGACTGGAGCATCCCTGCTATGAAGAGAGACTGAGAGCCCTGGGGCTGTTCAGTGTGGAGAGAAGAAGGCTGAGAGGGAATCTGATCAATGTCTATCAATAGCTGAGGGCTGGGGGGCAAGGGGAAGGGGCCAGGAACTGTTCAGTGGCACCCAGTAATAGGACAAGGAACAATGGACATAATCTGGAACCCAGGAGCTTCCACCTCAACATGAAGAGAAACCTCTTTGGTGTGAGGGTGCTGGAGCCCTGGAGAAGGCTGCCCAGGGGGGGTGTGGAGTCTCCTTCTCTGGAGACTTTCAAAGCCAACCTGGATGTGTTCTGTGTGCCCTGCCCTGGGTGGTGCTCTGGTGGGATTGGACTGTGTGATAGTTTTAAGACTATGTCTTGAATTTCTTCTCAAAAAGTTCAAACAGAAAAGTGGGAGACTGTAAATAAATCACTGTTGGGTGTAAGAAGGCAAAATAAGGATTATTCTGAACACTTCCTTGGAGAGAGAGAAATGTTTAAGAGTCAGTGCCCAAAACAAGGCACAGTCTTGCAGTCCCTCTCAGTCTGTCTGCAGGATTCTCTTCTCCTCTGGTTGGATCCCACACACTTGACAAGCTTGACCTTGACAAGCTAAACCTAACAAACCTCTCTGCTTCTGGAAGTCCACGGAACCTCTCTGCTTCTTGAGTCCAAGGAACCTCTCTGCTTCTTGAAGTCTAACAAACCTCTCTGCTTCTTGAGTCCAAGGAACCTCTCTGCTTCTTGGAGTCCAAGGAGCCTGTCTGCTTCTTGGAGTCCAAGGAACCTCTCTGCTTCTTGAAGTCCAAGGAACCTCTCTGCTTCTTGAAGTCCAATGAACTTTTCTGCTTCCAGTGTGAGGTGTCCTGCCCATGGCAGGGGGGTTGGGACTGGATGATCCTTGAGGTCCCTTCCAACCCTGACAGTTCTGTGCTTCTCCTTGGATCATTTTTACTTCAGTATTTGTGTGTGGGGGGTAATTCTACTGACCTGAAACTTTTCACCAAGTGAATTTCAGACACACACTTGAGACCTGTTCGTACAGGAAAGGAAATGGAAACTGTAGCAGCGTTTTAAAACCAGACTGGAGAGCATCAGTGCTGTGTGAACTGAACAGCTGGGGATACTCCCTGCTTTGTGACCAACTGCTTGATAGAATCAAGTTAGATAAAAATATTTGGACAGTGTAAAACAAGAACAGATCAGGATGGTAAGTAAGGGCAGAAGGGAACTGGGGAGTGGAGTAGAAAGGAAAGAGAGAAATTAACTCCTAGCTGAAAAATTATATCAGCAAAAGAGAAGTCACAGAGTCACAGCACAGAGCTGGTTGGAAGAGGCCTCCAAGCTCACCCAGCCCAACCCTGCACCCAGCACCACAGGCTCAGCACCAAACCATGTCCCTAAGCACCAGGCCCACAGCCTGCTGGCACACCCCCAGGGATGGGCACTCCAGCACTGCCCTGGGCAGACCATTCCAATGGCTGAGATCCCTTCCAGGGCACAAATCTTGCCTGAGCTCCAGCCTGAGCCTCCCCTGGGGCAGCCTGGAACCATTGCCTCTGCTCCTGTGCCTTGTCCCCAAGGAGCAGAGGCTGTCCCCTCCTGGCTCCAACCTCCCTTCAGGGAGCTGCAGAGAGCAAGGAGGTCTCCCTCAGCCTCCTCCTCTCCAGCCTGAGCACCCCCAGCTCCCTCAGCCCTGCTCTAGCCCAGGGGCTCCAGGCCCTTCTCCAGCCTCCTTGCCCTGCTCTGGACAGGCTCCAGCCCCTCCATGTCCTTCCTGCAGGGAGGGCGCAGAGCTGAGCACAGCACTCACTGTCCATGCATCACACAGTCCAGAGGTCCTTCTGGCTGCACAAAGTTCTCCCTGAAGCAGATGTGCTAAAGAGCCATGCTTGGGATGCTCAACTTTGTTAGACACCTGGAACTGCAAAATCTGGATGCAGAGGAGCTTTAGACAGAGCAGGCAAGGGGAATGTGGCAGGTGGCAATAGTTTTGCTCCAGAAAGTGTAGGGAAATTCCCAGTGTTGAAGAAAATCACTTCAGCGTCACAGAATTAGCCAGGTTGGAAAAGACCTTCCAGAGATCTTCCAGTCCAACCCCCTGCCAGAGCAGGGGCACCAAGGGCAGCCCTTCTTGGCCCCCTGGGCACTGCTGGCTCCTGGGCAGTGAGTGCCACCCAACCCCCCCAGCTCCCTCTGCCAGTTGCAGCTTTCCAACCACACATCCCCAGGTCTGCAGCTCCCCAGGGGGTTGTTGTGAGCCAGGGGCAGGCCCTGGCCCTTGGCCTTGTTGAGCTTCATCCCCTGAGCCTTGGCCATGGCTCTGACCTGCCCAGACCCCACTGTGAAGCTTCCCTGCCCTCTAGCAGCTGGACACAGCCACCCAGCTTGGTGCCATCTGCAGACTCTCTGAGGCTGCCTCAATGCCTTCAGTCAGAGAGAAGGAGCAAATGTTGGCAGGTTCAGACCAGGCAATATTTTACTTGTTCTTAAAGACATCAGAGGGAAGGAATGCAAACAGAAAGGGAAAGATATGCAAATTAATGTAAATTGATCTGGAAATGTGCTCACAGCATCAATCTCTTGGCACCTACCCCATGTCTGTGCCTTACTGGCTGCATGTGACTAAGCAGGGGGTGAAAAGGGAGGCACAGTGTGACTGCTGCAGTGCATTAAAGCAGCCCAGCCTAGGGGGTTGGCTGGCTGCAGCCTGGCTGCAGGACACAGGCAGGGCTGGGGCTTCACTTCTGCTGCCCTCTTCTCACTCCAGAGCAGGGCAGAGAGCCAGCCAGGGGAGCAATATTCAGCACAGCTGGAACTGCTGCTCAGGACAACTCCTCCTTCCTCATCATTTTACCACTCTGTGAAGAGAGATGTTCCATGTTTGGGCTTCTCTGAGTCCCATTCAAAGGTCTTTGTGCCCTTACAGGCAGCTTTCTCCTGCAGAGAGTCACAGAACTGTTTCAGATGTACCTTTAGGCTCACCCAGTCCAACACCAGCCCAACCCTACCATGGCCACCAAACCATGGCCCAAGTGCCATGGCCACAGGTTTCTTGAACACCTCCAGGGATGGGAACTCCACCACCTACCTTGGCAGCCTGTTCCAATCCCTGACCACTCTTGCANAGGCAGCTTTCTCCTGCAGAGAGTCACAGAACTGTTTCAGATGTACCTTTAGGCTCACCCAGTCCAACACCAGCCCAACCCTACCATGGCCACCAAACCATGGCCCAAGTGCCATGGCCACAGGTTTCTTGAACACCTCCAGGGATGGGAACTCCACCACCTACCTTGGCAGCCTGTTCCAATCCCTGACCACTCTTGCAGCAAAGAAATTGTTCCTAATCTGCAACCTAACCCTTCCCTGATGCAATTTCAGGCCACGTCCTCTCCTTCCATCACCTGAGATTAGGGAGAAGAGATCAGCTTGAGGTTTGAGAAGGGCCTGGAGCACCTGGGCTAGAGGAGGGGCTGAGGGAGCTGGGGGTGTTGAGGCTGGAGAAGAGGAGGCTGAGGGAGACCTCATTGCTCTCTGCAGCTCCAGGGGCAACCTGCTCCTGTTGGAGGTGTCCCTGCTGACTGCAGGGGGTTGGACAAGATGACCTTTGAGGGTCCCTTCCAACTCAGTGCTTTCTGTGACTGGGATTTTCAGCCATGTCCCTAGAACCCAACCCAACAGCCAGCAGCAGTCACTGACTGTAGCTTCCAGCAGTTATTCCTCCTTATGGAGACCTCAGAAGAGCCACACTGATGCTAAACCAGAAGACTTTGGAAGTTTCCAAGATTTGATAGGGGAAAAGCCACAAGCAAGCTGTTGCCACTTCAGAACTCACTTGAGTAGCACTTTGGACTAAATCTATTCCTAAGGTCCCTTCCAGCTTGAAGGACATTGAAAATAAATAAATAAATGTCAAAAAAAATTAAACCCCAAACCTAACCCACAGGGAGCACTCGATCACAGCTGAGGAGAAGAGCTGCAGGGTCTCTGCTGTGCTGGGGCAGGACCTGAGGGCTTGCCCTACCTGCTGAAGGAAAAGGAATGTTCTCCTCTGGGTTTTGCAGTGCTGTTCCTGTGCTAATGTCACCTCTGCAGCAGCTGTGCAGGGCTGCAGCTCCAAAGCTGTGCTGCTGTGGCAGCTCAGCACAAGAGGGAGGTCTTGCTTTACCTTCTGCTCCTCCAGCGGTGCTCAGCACAAACCTCAGTGGTGCTGGGCTCTCCTGCAGAGAGTTTGAGAGCTGAGCCCCCTGGCAGGATGGTGACAAGCACATGAGAGCCAGCAGGAGAGGGGACAGGCCTGGGGTCAAGGGAGTGGAGGAGGCAGAAGAGGAAGGAGACCGACGGCAGAGACTTTGTGACACCCTCCTTGGTCTCTGCCCTGTGGGCTGCCCATGGGAACATCCCCAGCTCAGAAACAGAGGGTGGCCTGTCCTGGGACAGCTGCTCTCATGGGCTGGAGTGGCTCTGGGGCCACAGGATCACAACACCAGGATCAGAGGATGTTAGGGGTTGGAAGGGACCTCTGGAGAGCATCGAGTCCAACCCCCTGCCAGAGCAGGACCACAGAATCCAGCACAGGTCACACAGGAACACATCCAGACAGGACTGGAAAGGCTCCAGAGAAGGAGACTCCACAACCTCTCTGGACAGCCTGCCCCAGGGCTCTGGGACCCTCACAGGCAAGGCATTGCTAGTGGTGACCTCAGGCAGAGCTGCCAGCCCTGCTGCTGGGCACTGTGGGACATGCAGAACCACAGGAGCCTCTTCCTGGGCTTCCTGGCAGCAGCTAAGCCAGGCTCCAAAGCCTCAGACTTGAAGCACTATTTTGGTTTTATTTATACTAATTTTTTTTTAATTTAATGGTTTAGTGTTTTTCTGGCCATGAATGCTGGGCCCAGCCATGGGGAACCCCTCAGATATCTCCTGAATGCCAACCTCAAAACATGGCAATGGTGCCCTCTGCTCCCTTGCTCACTTGATCTCTGCTGGCTGCTAAAGGAGCTCTGAGTGGTGAGGCTCTGTGGAAACAACTGGGTGCACACACCTGGGAAAGGCCTCATGGAGTCTTCACCACTGATCCCATCCTTCCAGCCATCAGCACCACCTGGCCTCTTGGGGCAGCAAGTGAAAGAGGAAGGCACCAGTGAAGTGATGGCTCCTGGAGGGGCAGAGGTCACCAGAGCCAAGAGCACAGGCAGGTGGAGATGGTTCCAAGAAGCACTGTTCAGGACCACCCCATCTCAGCTGACTTCTCAGCCCTGCTGCTCCTGGAGGTCTGCTGGAGGTTGGGAACATGAGGTGGCAGATGTGAGCTCAGAGCACAGGGCACAAAGCTGAGTCAGTCCTCTCTGATTCACACTCTCATCATCTGCTGCCTGCCTGCTCCATGGAGCTCACTGAGCACCTCACACCATAAACCTGCTCCAGCTCTGGGGTCATTCCAAGCCCTCACCCTGCACTTTTTCCCCAGTGAGACTCCCAGTCCTCATGTTCACTCCTCATCAGACATAGTTCTGTCCATCAGTTAATCCTCCCCCTTCCTCCCCTGGTGTCCTGCTGCCTCTGCACTGGCTGTGCCCTTTACTGGGAGTCTTAGCATCACAGAATGCTCTGGGCTGGAAGGGACCTCCACAGCTCACCCAGTCCAACCCCTGCACTCAGCAGGGACATCCTCCACCGGATCAGGCTGCCCAGAGACCTCTCCAGCCTCCCCTTCAATATCTCCAGGGATGAGCCCCAACCACCTCCCTGGGCAACCTCTTGCAGTGTTCCAGCAGCCTCCTGCTGCAGAACTTCTTCCTCACATCCAATCTCAATCTGCTCTGCTCTCCTTTGAAGCCATTGTCCCTGGGGCTGTCCCTGCAGGCCTTTGGGAACAGTCCCTCTGCAGCCTTCTTGCAGTCCCTTCAGGTACTGCAAGGTTGCTCTGAGGTCTCCCTGGAGCCTTCTCTTCTCCAGGCTGAACACCCCCAGCTCCCTCAGCCTGTCCCTACAGGGGAGGTTCTCCAGCCCTCTGATCATCTTTGTGGCCTCCTTTGGACCCTCTCCATCAGCTCCATGTCCTTCCTGCGATGGAGGCCCCCCAGAACTGGAGGCAGTGCTGCAGGTGTGGTCTGAGCAGAGCTGAGCAGAGCAGAGGGCAGAGTCCCCTCCCTGTGCTGCTGCTCTCCCTGCTCTGGATGCAGCTCATCACTCAGCTGGCTCTGGGCTGCCAGGGACCATTGCTGGCTCCTGGGGAGTCTGTCACCAACTGACACCCCCAAGGCCTTCTCCTCAAGGCTGCTCTGGAGCCATTCTGAGACATCTACAACCAGGTGTCTGTGACCTCTCTGATGTGCCATCCCCCTGCATTCCCCTCCTCCCCTGCACCTCTTCCCTCACTGTTTTCTCCTGCCACAAGCCCCATGCTGTGCTCACAGAGCTGCTCCAACCCCCTGAGCATTTTCATGGCCTCCTCTGGACCCTCTCCATCAGCTCCAAGTCCTTCCTGTGTTGAGGGCTCCAGACCTGCACATGGTACTGCAGGTGAGGTTTCAGCACAGCAAAGTGGCAGAGTCACCTCTCTGGCTCTGCTGGCAATGCTGCTTTGCCTGCAGCCCAGGCTGTGAGTGGTTGCTCCACCTGCTCTTTGCCAAGACAAAAGGCCACTGACACCCAGGGCCATGTGAACCCCACCATTCTTCCCTCTTCACCTCCAGAAGTGGAAACAGTTTGACCTTCAAGCTCCACTTCACTTTTACAGAGCTCCATGCCAGCTGCTGGTCTCTGCAGTGAGTCAGAGGAGCACCTGGGAAGGCTTTCCACCAGCTCCCACGGATGGGTTCATACCATTGTGAACACAGGAATGTGGGGGGGCTGTCCCTCTGCACATTTCTGAGCAGTGACAGCATCCTCCTGGCCCAGCTGGAGATACTTCAGGGCAAGGCTGAGCTGGCACAGGCAGTTGGCATGGGAAGAGTTAACAAAAACTGCTGGATTAAAATCATTACCTCGTGCCTGCAAATCCCTGCTGCTAGCCACGGGGGAGGCCCTGCTCTGCAGCTCCCTCACCATCAAATCAGAGGCAATTTCAGCCAGGCACCTGCTGCTGACCTATTTAAAGAACCCCCAGGCAGGGCAGAGCAGGTTGCTGCTGCCTCAGCCCACAGCAGCCAGGGTCCTGCTGCAAGTGCAGCGTCCTGGTGCCAGCACTCAGCCTGGCCAATGGTGCCACTGGCAGCATCACTTTGCCCCTGCCCCTCTGTGCCATGGGTAAGGAACCCGGGTGTGAGAATGGTCTTGAGAAGGGTCTGGGGGTGTCAGTTGGTGACAAAGTCCCCAGGAGCCAGCAATGGTCACTGGCAGCTCTGAGCCAGCCCTGTGTTGAGCTGCATCCAGAGCAGGGAGAGCAACAGCACAGGGAGGGGATTCTGCCCCTCTGCTCTGCTCTGCTCTGGGAGACCTCCCCTGCAGGGCTGTGTGCAGCTCTGGAGCCCTCAACACAAGAAGGACCTGGAGATGATGGAGAGGGTCCAGGGGAGGCCACAAAAATGATCAGGGGGCTGGAGAACCTCTGCCATGGGGACAGGCTGAGAGACTTGGGGCTGTTCAGTCTGGAGAAGAGAATCATGGAATCAGTCAGGGTTGGAAGGGACCTCAAGGCTCAGCCACTTCCACCCCCCTGCCATGGGCAGGGACACCTCACACCACAGCAGGTTGCTCACAGCCACCTCCAGCCTGGCCTTAAACACCTCCAGGGATGAGGCTTCCACCACCTCCCTGGGCAACCTGTGCCAGTCTCTCACCACTCTTCTGGGTAACAACTTCTTCCTAACATCTAATCTCAATCTTCCTTCCTCAAGCTTGGATCCATCCCCCCTTGACACCCTCAAAAGTCCCTCCCCAGCTTTCTTGGAGCCCCCTTCAGATCCTGGAAGGCCACAAGAAGTTCTCCTGGGAGCCTTCTCCTCTCCACACTGCACAACCCCAACTCTCTCAGTCTGTCCTTACAGCAGAGCAGCTCCAGCCCTCTGTTCATCCTCGCGGCCCTTCTCTGGACACCTTCCAGCACCTCCAGAGCCTTCCTGGAACAAAGGCTCCAGACCTGATAGATGGAGGGAAGGGATCCATCCAGAGGGACCTGCACAGGCTGCAGAGGAGAGCAGGAGGAGAACTTCTCTTGACCTGCTGACCACAGCCCTTCTAATCCACCCCAGGATGGCCTTGGCCTTCTTGGCCACCAGAGCACATTGCCTCACACAAAGCTCTGGGGGAATTTGTCTGTGAGAGCTGGTGGCATGGAGACCATGGGGGGCAGGCTGAGGGAAGCTGCTCCAGGGCTGCCTACAGCAGGGCAGGGTGGTCTGAGGGTGTAGTGGGAGAGGGGAGATGTCAGAGTAGACTTCCAGTGGGTACAGAAAAACAGCTGAGTGCCTGATGGTGCCCAGAGCCCCCCAGGATGCCTTGGAGCAACTTTGTCACTCCTGCAAGCTGCTTGCTGCACCAAGGACCCATGCAGGATCTGCAGAGCTTCTCCCTGGCCTTCAGCAGGCTCTGCTGGCATTGAGGGCTGACTGCAGGCTGGGCTCTGGCAGCACAGGCAGAGCTGGCAAGTCACAGGAAGGGATTCCATCTGTTTGCTTGGCACACCTGAGGGCACACCTGAGGGCACACCTGGAGTGCCATGTCCACTCTTGGGACACTCTGCTATGGGAGAGATGAACCATAATGGGTCCCAGAGGAGGATTGCAGGGGTGCTGGGAGCTGGAGCACAGGAGCTGGGAGCTGGATTTGGTCTGAGGAAGGGGAGGAGGCTGAGTGGGAGCTAAGAGCATCTTCCAGTGCCTGGAGAGTCTGGAGAAGGCTCAGGAAGACTTAGGTGCACAAAGAAAGTGGCACTGGGCACAAGCTGGCATGGGCTGGGACACCCAGGAGAATTCACAGAATCCCAGGATCAATAAGGTTGGAAAAG
>VXBD01006008.1:11836-23225 GCA_013399975.1 Indicator maculatus | reverse complement strand
CTCCCCTCTCCCCTCTCCCTTCCCTTCCCTTCATTTTGAGGTTGCCATCCACCCCCTCCCTGCTTCCAACCTGCCCATCCATCCCAGCTGGGGAGCTGATTCTCTCTGCAGTCACTAACCACCAGGACCTCCACTTGATCTGTTCCTGCTGCCTCCATCAGCAGGGAGCTGGAGGCTTGAAATCATTCCCATCCCAAGTCCATTTTCATCCCTTTCTATTCCTGCCTGCTCTTTTCCCATTGGAAGCCCCTGGCTGGTGATGTTGATAATGGTGCTGGTGGTCTGCAGAGTGCTGCCTCCCTCCTCCCCTCCTGACCTGGCTGCTTAGCTCTCTGCCTCTGGAGCACTTAAAAGCAGTGACCTGAGGAGGAGCTTTGTCTCTGCAAGCCAAGGTCCTTCTGACTTCCCCTCACAAACAGTCTGAGCTGTGGTGGGAGCTGATCCTGCTCCAGCAGCCTCAGCAATGTACCCAGCACCTCCTGCCAAGAGCTCAAACAATGCTTTGCTTCACTGCTGCTGGCAGGGCAGGCAGCAGGACAGGCTGCCAGGCCCCCACTGCCTGCAGGGCAGAGCCTGCACCAAGAGGCTGCTCTGCTTTTGCCTCCTGGGAGTTGGAGTGAGGCTGAGGTGGGCACAGGTGAGAGGCTGAGATGGGCACAGATGAGAGGCTGAGGTGGGCACAGGTGAGAGGCAGTGGTGCCTTGGGAATCAGCTTCTGCTGGGAGCTGTGGAATCCCAGCATGGTGTGGGTAGGAAGGGACCTCTGGAGCTCAGCCAGTCCAAGTCCTGCTCCAGCAGGGCACCCCCAGCAGCTTGCCCAGCAGCACAATGCCCAGGGGGGGTTGGAAGCTCTCCACACAAGGACACTCCACAACCTCTCTGGCCAGCCTGCTCCAGCCCTCCAGCACCCTCACACCAAACAACTTTCTCCTCCTGCTCACATGCAACCTCCTGGGCTCCACTTTGTGCCCCTTGGCCTGTCCCTGGGCACCACTGAGCAGAGCCTGGCCCCAGCCTCTTGCCCCCCAGCCTTTAGCTCTTGCTGAGCATTGCTCAGCTGCCCTCTGGGGCTGCTCTTCTGCAGGCTCTCAGCCCCAGGGCTCTCTCTCAGCCTTTGCTCCTCACAGAGCTGCTCCAGGCCCCTCAGCAGCTCTGCAGCCTCCCCTGGACTCTCTCCAGCAGTTTTCTGTCCCTCTGGAAATGGGGAGCCCAGAAGTGTCCCCAGGACTCCAGCTGTGGCCTCAGCAGGGCAGAGTAGAAGAGGAGGAGAACCTCCCTTGCCCTGCTGCCCACACTCTTCTTCCACCCCAGGAGACCATTGGATGTCTTGGCCCCAAGGGCACACTGCTGGCTCCTGGTGACTTTGTTGTCCCCCAGCACCCCCAGGTCCTTCTCCACAGAGCTCTCTCCAGCAGGTCCTCCCTCACCTGTGCTGCTGCAGGAGGTTGTTCCTCCCAGCTGCAGGACTCTCCCCTTGCCCTGCTTGAACTTCAATGCAGAATCATTTCCCTCTGTTTCCTTCCCAATGCCATCAAAGCTCAACAGGAGGAGACAGGACCAAAAGGTGATGCTGCCAAAGGCCATTTTTCTTTCCCCACCTCCTCCAGGTTTGGTGGTGGGGGTCTGCCCTTCAGGACCCCCCTCAGCCCCCCCCTCCCCACCCCTTGTCTGCAGCCAGAGGCTCTTGGTGTGGCTACTCAGCTCTGGCCCTTTCCCCAGAGGGAGCAGTGTGGGGAGCTGAGGCAGAGTGGCAGCTTCCTACTGAATTACCTCTTGTCCCACAGCTCCAGGAAGATTTCTCAGGGAAGGGTCACCCCAAGGTCCTGCATTACAGGAGGAGATTTCCCTTCCCCCCTGCTCTGCAGGGTTAAATTATCAGCAGTGAAAGACAACCCAAGGCACAACCTAGCAACACCCCCTGAGAATCAGCTTCAGCTGCCTTTAGCCAAAGGCTAAAATCCCTCCTTTTGTGAGGAGGGATTTGGGGCTGGCTGGGGATTTGGGGGGGTTGGTTGGGGTTTTGGGTTTTTTGGGTTGTTTTGGTTTTGTGGGGTTTTTTTGGGGGGGTTGGGTTTTTTAATATGTTTTTAGTTGTTTTTTGATGATGTTGTTTCCACAGTTGGTAACTTGCAGGACTGGGGAGTTTCCAAATGGGCTTCCCAGCTGTGACCTCCTGGAGACTCTGTGGCTTTGGAAGTGCTGTGCTGGGAAGCCTCCCTTGTGGCTTTTCACAGCCATAGTCTACAGATTGAGGCTCTTCAGGTGTTTGTTCCTCAGGGAGAAATCACAGAATGGGTTGGGTTGGAAGGGACCTCAAAGCTCATCCAGCTCCAACCCCCTGCTATGGGCAGGGACACCTCCCACCAGCCCAGCTTGCTCAAGGGCCTCATCCAGCCTGGCCTTGACCACCCTTGGAGATTAGCTGGTTCCAATCCCCCTGCCCCCTGGAAGGGACAAGGGCACCTTCCACCAGAGCAGCTTGCTTCAGGTCCTGTCCAACCTGCCCTTGAACACCTGTGGAGAGCATTAGAGATCTTCTCCAACCTTAATGATTTTGAGATTCCATGATTCTGGAAGCGGGGAGCTGGATGAGGCTGGAGTGGAGGAAGACATTTTTGATGCTGGGAGTGGTGAGACCCTGGCCCAGGCTGCCCAGGGAGGTAGGAGATGCTCCCCCCCGAGACCATGCCAGGCCAGGCTGCTTGGGGCTCTGAGCAACCTACTTGAGCTGGGGATGTCCCTGGGGTTAGAACCACAGAATTGGCAGGGCTGGAAGGGACCTCAAGGCTCATCCAGTCCCAACCCCCTGCCATGGGCAGGGACACCTCACACCACAGCAGGTTGCTCACAGCCACCTCCAGCCTGGCTGCAAATACCTCCAGGGATGAGGCTTCCACCACCTCCCTGGGCAACCTGTGCCAGTCTCTCACCACCCTCATCCTCATGGAGAAGAATTTCTTCCTCACATCCAATCTGAATCTCCCCATTTCTGGTTTTGCTCCATCCCCCCCAGTCCCCTCACTCCCTGACCCCCCAGATGACCTTGAAAGGTCCTCTCCAACCCAAACATTCAATGACTCCACAGCAGCAGTTTCTAACTGAGTGTAGTCAGAGATCTTCCACCAGAGACAGTGACCCAGAAGATGTTGCTGGAGATGCTGAGCTGATCCCCAAGAGAATCTCTGCTGAAGCAGAGGGCTGTAGCAGCTCTGCTGTGAGGCCAGGCTGAGGGGGCTGGGGGTGTGCAGCCTGCAGAGGAGAAGGCTCCAGGGGGACCTCAGAGCTGCCTGCCAGGACCTGAAGGGATCCTGCAGGAAGGCTGCAGAGAGACTTTTGCTGAGGGTGTCTGAGACAGGCCAAGGGGGAATGGTTTGGAGCTGAGGCAGAGCAGGGTGAGAGGGGAGCTGAGGAAGAAGTTCTGCAGTGTGAGGGTGGTGAGAGTCTGGCACAGGCTGCCCAGGGAGGCTGTGGCTGCCTCCTGCCTGGGGGTGTTCAAGGCCAGGCTGGATGAGGCTGAGTCCAGCTGAGAGGAGTCCCTGCCCATGGCAGGGGGGTGCAGCAGATGAGCTCTGAGGTCCCTCCCAACCTGAGCTTTTCTGTGATTCTAGATTCATCTTCCCAGCTCCAGAACAGGTCCCAGGCAGAGATGCAGCACCAGGGCTGCCACCAGCACAGTGTGCCAGAGTCAGAGCTCTGCTTTCTGCTTCCTCAGGATGGAAAATGAGGCTGAAACCCAATCTGCTGTGCCACTGGATGACTTCAAAGCTGTTGTGGATGGAAAGGAAGAGGATGAGAAGCTGCAAGTGAGGAGACAAGCTTTTGAAGAGAAGCTGCACATGGACAGCAGCACTCCTGGCTCAGTGAGGAGGTACAGCTTAGGCCAGGTCTCTAAAGAGGAGAGGAAGGACCTGAGGTTCAACAGGTATGGCTCTGCAGGAGGTGGGAGAGGTTCTCACAGGCAGCAGCTCTTTGTCCACCCACTGAGGGCTGCTTCCACTGGCATGGTGCCTCCAGGCATCACAGCTCTGATGTCAACCAAGTCTCACCTGTGGGAATTGAAAAGCTGGAGAAAAATCTTTGTAAGTTATTTAATTTATTTCCTCTGTGCCCCAGAAGAGCACAGGGGACAGGACAACAATGCCAGAGAGATAGAACCAGAAAGGAAGGGACAGAGACCTTGCTTGGGTGTTCTGGCTGGTGATACTTAGCAAATGTTGGAGCCAGATGTTGCCTGGCACTCTCCTGGGAACCTGGGTGAGACAAGGGCTCAGATAATCCCAGAATCCCAGCATGGTAGGGGTTGGAAGGGACCTCTGGAGCTCAGCCAGTCCAAGCCCCTGCTCCAGCAGGGCACCCCCAGCAGCTTGCCCAGCAGCACAGTGCCCAGGGGGAGTTGGAAGCTCTCCACACAAGGACACTCCACAACCTCTCTGCCAGCCTGCTCCAGCCCTCCAGCACCCTCACACCAAACAACTTTCTCCTCCTGCTCACATGCAACCTCCTGGGGTCCAATTTGTGCCCCTTGGCCTGTCCCTGGGCACCACTGAGCAGAGCCTGGCCCCAGCCTCTTGCCCCCCAGCCTTTAGCTCTTGCTGAGCATTGCTCAGCTGCCCTCTGGGGCTACTCTTCTGCAGGCTCTCAGCCCCAGGGCTCTCTCTCAGCCTTTGCTCCTCATAGAGCTGCTCCAGGCCCCTCAGCAGCTCTGCAGCCTCCCCTGGACTCTCTCCAGCAGTTCTCTGTCCTTCTTGAACTGGGGAGCCCAGAAGTGTCCCCAGGACTCCAGCTGTGGCCTCAGCAGGGCAGAGTAGAAGAGGAGGAGAACCTCCCTTGCCCTGCTGGCCACACTCTTCTTCATGTACCCCAGGAGACCATTGGATGTCTTGGCCCCAAGGGCACACTGCTGGCTCCTGGTGACTTTGTTGTCCCCCAGCACCCCCAGGTCCTTCTCCACAGAGCTCTCTCCAGCAGGTCCCCCCTCACCTGTGCTGCTGCAGGAGGTTGTTCCTCCCAGCTGCAGGACCCTACCCTTGTCCTGGCTGAACTTCCTGAGGTTCCTCTCCCCAGCTCTCAGCCTGGCCAGGTCTGGCTGAACAGCAGCACAGCCTAGGGGGTCTCAGGTGTACCCAAAGTGTCCTTAGCAGCTTCACAGCAGAGGTTTTCTCTTCCTCTTCTGCTCTTTGCCCTTTCAGTCACTTCACTTCCACCTTTGTTACTCTCATGGAGCCTGAACTTCAGCCTCACCACTCAGAGGCCAGTGAGGAGCTGGAGGCTGACTCTTGGCCTTGTTATGATGTGCCCACTAAGGCAGCTCCTCCAGTCCTGGGGCTGTGAGTTCTTTGGTGGCTCTGCTGAGCAACTGCCCCCCTGGCATGCAGAGGTTGAGAGTATTTAGTTTCCTCTGCTTGTTAAAGCTGTGCCCTGCCCTTTGCTTTTGCCTTGTGCACATCTACCAGCAGAGCCTTGCTTCTGGCAAAGCAAAGCCCCACGCTCAGCTCCCTCAGCCAGCTGCAGGGGGTGGCTCTCAGAGTGCTCTGGGGAGTGATTTTTGTGTCCTTCCTCGATTCCACAGCACTTTTCCTTCCCTCCTCACCTGCCAGGTCCAGAAGCCTGGCTCTGCACACAGTGCGTGGGAAGGGGGCGAGCTCCGAGAGCGGCCAGGAGGAGGAGGAGGAGGAGGAGGAGAGCAGGGAGCTGCCTGCTGGGGTCTCCTTCACTGACATCTACATCAGCCAAGAAAATGACAAAATGCCTTTGGGGCTGGATGCTGAAGCCATGCAGCTGGGAAGTGCTTTGGCTTCACACCACAGCAGTGGAAATTCAGCAGAGGCTGCTCGGGGAGAGGTCTTCGAAGGAAAGCAAGAGGCAGTGAGGAGCCCTGTGGAGCACCAGGACAAGCTCTACCTGCACCTGAAGGCAAACCTGGGCAAAGTCAAAGCCTATGTCACAGAGATGGGGAGGAGGATTCCCATCCCTGCCCACTGTGTCATTGAAGGTAAGAGGGCTGAGCCTGCCTGGGCAGCAGAGCTTGGACTCTGCTCCTCAGGGCAATGGGGAGCAAAGATCTTCTAGCACACAGCTCATGGCGGGGGAGGCAAATGAGCTCCTGACTGCAAGATGGTCTTGGAGGTCTCTTCCAACCTGGTGGAGTCTGTGAAGAAGGACACTGAGATGTTGGAGCTGGTCCAGAGAAGGGCAATGAGGCTGGGGAAGGGTCTGGAGAAGAGGGCTGGGGAGGAGCAGAGAAAGGAAGGTTGAGGGGAGACCTTCTGGCTCTCTACAGCTCCCTGAGAGGAGGCTGGAGCCAGGCAGGACGTGGTCTCTGCTCCCAAGGAGCAAGCAACAGGACAAGAGGAAATGGCCTCAAGCTGCACCAGGGGAGGTTTAGGTTGGACATGAGGAGCTCCTTTCTGCTTCCACCTGAGGCTGGGGGCAACCCCAAAAGGATGCTGCAGTGCTGCAGAATGAGACCTCCAGTGGGCTGGGTGGGATCCTATCTCAGCACTTGCCCAGGGCTGTTCAGTGCCTTCTGCTTTCATCTTGGGTGGCTGTTTGCTTTCAGGTGCTGGGAGGCTGCAGGGCAGGTGGGGGATAAGCTGTGAGTGGCTCTTTGATGCTCCTCTTTGAAGGAGCTAGCTGAGGCTGGGTGGTGAGCCTCTTGCTTACCCTGAGCAGCAGTCACTCCTGCACCTTCATGCAGCTAACCCCCTCCTGGTGGGCAGGAGCTGCTCACAATCCTTCAGTGGGCCAAGGAGCAGCTGCCTCACTGAATTTAATTCTATCCTCTATCACCATACAGCCACAGCCACCAGACACCAACATTTGGGGCTAAAAATCATAGAATCAGAGAGTTGTTTTGGTTGGAAAGACCTCCAAGATCCTCAGGTCCAGCCATCAAGCCAAAACCACCGTGGCCATCAAACCACGCCCCAAAGTGCCAGGGACACAGGTTCCTGGAACACCTCCAGGGATGGGGACTCCACCTTTTCAGAGGTCAAGGGACAGCCACCAAGCTGGGGAAGGGTCTGGCGAACAGGGCTGGGGAGGAGCAGCTGAGGGAGCTGGGGGTGTGCAGACAGGGGGAGGTGAGGGAGACCTCATTGCTCTCTGCAGCCAGGGGGGGTTGGTTGCTTGTATGAGGAGAGGAAAAGACCTCCAGCTGCACCAGGGGAGGTTCAGGTTGGAGCTGAGGAACAATTTCTTTGCTGCCAGAGTGGTCAGGGACTGGCACAGGCTGCCCAGGGAGGTGGTGGAGTCCCCAGCCCTGGAGGGGTTCCATGGTGGGGTTGGGTTGCTGGTTGGACCTTAGAAATCTTTTTCCAAGCCAAAAAACTCTGTGGTGCCATGCAGAGCAGCTTCCACTCCTCCAAGGGATGCAGCCCTTTCCCTTCTCACCTGAAGGATTTCCTTCATACTTCACATTCCAGCTCTGCCACTTGATGTCAGGACTGAGGCTAAAGCTTCTGGCTTGATGAAACTGCAGCAGGAACCTGAGGGAGCAGGGTGGCTTTTGGAGGGCTGAGTGCTCTTGCCTTGCATTAATCAGCTACAGCCTCACCACTTCCAGGCCTCTCTGAACCTTTGGCACTGTGTGGCTCAGTTTCCTTCCCTAAGTCCCTCCTAGGACAGGTTCTAAGCACCCAAACTCCTGCAATGTCCTGACGACCCTCAGCCAGCATTCTCAGGGCAATCCTCTGAGCAGGGACACAGGTGCAGAGCAGGAGCTTTCTGTGACTCATTCCAAAGAGGTTGAAGAGATCCAGCCTGGCTCATGAGCCAGGGGCAGCTTTCTTCAGACTTCAGATGGAGTCATTTGGGTTGGAGGAGACCTTGCAGCTCCTCGAGTCCCAGCTGCCCCAGCCAGGCAGAGTGCTCTGAGATTGGCCCTTAGGATGCCTGCTTCAAGGTGCAGAGATCCTGCAGCTTTTCCTCCAAGGGGGAGGCAGTCAGACAGTCACAGAATCACTTGGAACAGACCTTTGAGGTCATGGAGTCCAACCCTCAACCCAGCACTGCCAGGGCACCACTGAGCCCTGGCCCTCAGCACCACATCCACACAGCTTTGAAGCCCCCCAGGGATGGGAACTCCACCACTGCCCTGGGCAGCCTGGGGCAGGCCTTGAGAACCCTTTTGGGGAAGAACCCTGGAGGGGTTTCAAAGCTGTGCAGATGTGGTGCAGGCTTTTGTGATCAGGCAAAAGAAACTGAGGCAGCTGCAAATGGCCTTGAAACAGCAGTTAGGAAGCTGTCTCCATTTCTTGCTCCCTGCTCCCATGTTTCTGGGTGGTTTGAAGCCCATCTGGGACATTTATGAGCAGATTTTCACTCCCACCAACAGATTTTGCCTTAGCAGTAAAGGCTCACCAGTGGAAATGAAACCAGGCAGGAATTCCTCCTAGAGCCACTGAGTCCTGCACCTCCTCTGCTGCTTGCTTCAGGCCAGCAGGTTCAGCTGGAACAAAGCACAATTAACAGCTCTGCTGACGTTCTGCTGCTCATGTTCTGTCCTTTTCCAGCCCCCAGACACAACCACTCAGCTGTGAACTTTGAAATTGCAACACACATCCTCTGGTTTCCTTCAGGAGGAACAACTTGTTGCTTATTTTCTTCCTAGAATCACAGAATTGTTTGGTTGGAAAAGCTCTTGAAGGTCATCCAGCCCAACCACTCTCTGACTCTGTCAAGCTCAGCCATGGCCCTCAGCACCTCAGCTCTGTGGCTTTGGAAGCCCTCCAAGGGATGGGGATTCAGCAGCCTGCCTGGGCAGCCTGGGCCAGGCTGGAGAACCCTTTCAGGGCAGAAGTTTCTTCTAATGGCCAACCTAAACCTAATGCTGCTGCCTGAGGCTGTGTCCTCTTGTCCTGTTGCTTCTCCCTTTGGAGCAGCCAACCCCACCTGGCTCCAGCCTCCTCTCAGGAGCTGCAGAGAGCAATGAGGTCTCCCTCAGCCTCCTCTTCTCCAGGCTGCACACCCCCAGCTCTCTCAGCTGCTCCTCCCCAGCCCTGTTCTCCAGACCCTTCCCCACCTTTGTTGCTCTTTGGTTTGCTCGCCTTGTCCCCATGCTCCTCTTCTGAGCCTTTAGCTCCTGCTGAGCATTGCTCAGATGCCCTCTGGGGCTGCTGGGGTCTCTGCCAGGCTGTGCCCAGCAGAAGCAGCAGTGAGTGAGAGCTGCTCTGACAGCAGGGGCTAAGGGTTGGCTGAGCTGAGCTGAGCAGGAGGCTCTCTGCAGCTGTCACTGACAAATGAAGGTTGTCTGCTTCTAGGAACCAACCTTTTGCCTGGCCACTGCTGAGTGCTTTTGGCAGGGGGGGTTGGACTGGCTGAGGTCTGGAGGTCCCTTCCAACCTCTAACACTCTGTGACTCTGTGGAGTGTTGGCTCCAGCCTTCAGCTGAGATTTCTTTAGGCAGAGGTCAGCAGCCTCAGCCTTCTCCTTGGTGGCATCCCCCATGCCTTGCTGAGCAGTTTGTGAACTGTTTGTGTCTCTCCACAAATCCTTTGGAATTTTCTGGCCTGAAGCATTTAGGAACCTCCCTCACAACCCAAGCAGCACAGGACATCCTTTCTTCACTGCTACCTAGGGGCTGGGATCCTGGAGCTCTGCCACCTTCAGCTGCAAGGACCTGTGGGGGAGACTGTCATAGAATCACAGAACTAGCAGGGCTGGAAGGGACCTCAAGGATCATCCAGTTCCAACCCCCCTGCCATGGGCAGGGACACCTCACACTACAGCAGGTTGCTCACAGCCACCTCCAGCCTGGCTGCAAAAACCTCCAGGGATGAGGCTTCCACCACCTCCCTGGGCAACCTGTGCCAGGCTCTCACCACCCTCAGGGGGAAGAATTTCTTCCCAACATCCAACCTGAATCTCCCCACTTCTAGTTTTGCTCCATCCCCCCCAGTCCTATCATTCCCTGACAACCTCAAAAGTCCCTCCCCAGCTTTCTTGCAGCCCCCTTCAGATCCTGGAAGGCCACAAGAAGGTCTCCTCAGAGCCTTCTCCTCCCCAGACTGCACAACCCCAACTCTCTCAGTCTGTCCTCATAGCAGAGCAGCTCCAGCCCTCTGCTCCCTCTCATGGTCCTTCTCTGGACACCTTCCAGCCCCTCCAGGATGCCTGCTGATGGTTCCTGTCTTTCACCCAGGTACTGATTTTGGTGTTCTCTCCCTTTCTCTCTAGACACTGTCAGAAGCTGTGTGGCCAAGCTGTCCTTCAGCTGTCCCCTGAAGGGCCATTACTGCCTGTACAGCAAATCCAGCTTCACCCTGGTCAGCCAGCAGCCTCCCCTGTGGATCCACATCATGTTCCTCTTCCAGCAGGTAGGTGCAGCTCCCATGCTCTCCTTGTGCTTGGTCTCAGTGGTTTCCAGCCTGCAGGCACCCAGCAGTGTTGCTCTGCCTGAGGGTCGGGAGGCTCTGCAGAGGCATCTGCCCAGGCTGGCTCCATGGGCTGGGCTCAGTGGGGTGAGGCTCAACAAGGCCAAGTGCTGAGTGCTCTGCTTGGGGCACAACAACCACAGGAAGGCTTCAGGCTGGGGGCAGAGTGGCTGGGAACTGCCTGGTGGGAATGGACTGGGGGTGTTGGTCAACAGCAGCTGGAGATGAGGCAGGGGGTGCCCAGGTGGGCAAGAAGGGCAGCAGCAGCCTGGGCTGGAGCAGCAATGCTGTGGGCAGCAGCAGCAGGGCAGGGATTGTCCTCCCACACCTGGTACTGCTGAGGCCAAACCTCAAATCCTGGGTGCAGTTTTGAGCCTCTCACTCCAAGAAGGACACTGAGGAGCCGGAGCAGGTCCAGAGAAGAGCAACAAAGCTGGGGAAGGGTCTGGAGAACAGGGCTGGGGAGGAGCAGCTGAGGAGCTGGGGGTGTGCAGCCTGGAGATGAGGAGGCTGAGAGGAGACCTTCTGGGTCCTAACTCCTTGAAAGGAGGCTGGAGCCGGGGGGGGGTTGGGCTCTGCTCCCTGGGACCAAGTGATAGGAGAAGAGGAAATGTCCTTAAGTTGCACCAGGGGAGGGTTAGGTTAGAGAGAAGGAACAATTTCTTTGCTGCCAGAGTGGTCAGGGTTGGCACAGGCTGCCCAGGGAGGTGATGGAGTCCCCAGAACCCTGTGGCCATGGCACTTGGGGCCAGGGTTTGGTGGCCATGGTGGGGCTGGCTTGCTGCTGGGACTGGATGACCTCTGAGGCCTTTCCCAACACAATTCTCTGGTTCTGACATTTCTGGTTTGATTTCCTTCCCCAGACAGGATGACATCCCTGGCCTGCCCAGCCTGTCCCTTTCTGCCACCTTCCCTGCAACCACATGCCCCAGGGAGGGACTCCTTGAGCCATTCTCTTGTGCCACTTGGCTGCTTGGAGCTGTCCTCCTCTCCCTCTTCACTTGGACACACCCCCC
>VXBD01006006.1:1867-18701 GCA_013399975.1 Indicator maculatus | reverse complement strand
TGGAGAGCAGCCCTGAGGAGAGGGACTTGGGGGTGCTGGGGGAGGAGAAGCTCCCCAGGAGCCAGCAGTGAGCACTTGCAGCCCAGAGAGCCAAGCAGAGCCTGGGCTGCAGCAGGAGAAGTGTGGCCAGCAGGGCCAGGGAGGGGATTCTGTCCCTCTGCTCAGCTCTGGTGAGACCACACCTGGAGTACTGCATCCAGTTCTGGAGCCTCTGTTACAAGAGGGATCTGGAGGTGCTGGAACATGTCCAGAGAAGGGCCACAAAGATGATCAGAGGGCTGGAGCACCTCTCCTATGAGGAGAGACTGAAAGAGTTGGGGCTGTCCAGTCTGGAGAAGAGAAGGCTCCCAGGTGACCTTCTTGTGGCCTTCCAGTATCTGAAGAGGGCTCCAAGAAAGCTGGGGAGGGACTTTTTAGGCTATCAGGGAGTAACAGGACTGGGGGGAATGGAATAAAGCTGGAAGTGGGGAGATTCAGACTGGATGTGAGGAAGTTCTTCTTCGTGAGAGTGGTGAGAGCCTGGAATGGGTTGTGCAGGGAGGTGGTTGAGGCTCCATCCCTGGAGGGGTTTGCAGCCAGGCTGGATGAGGCTCTGGCCAGCCTGATCTGGTGTGAGGTGTCCCTGCCCATGGCAGGGGGGTTGGAACTGGCTGATCCTTGTGGTCCCTCCCAACCCTGACTGATTCTATGATTTCTATGACTCAGCTCACACTGGTACACATCCTCCTGCCCCCAGAGCATCAACTTCTAAACCCCAAAGCAACCTGCCCCCAGCTGCCTGCTGGCTGCCATTCCCTTGCTGACTTCTCTCCTCTCTTGACCCCCAGCTCTTCAGCGACGTTGCCTACAAAGCCCGGGACAGAGAGGACCTCATTGCTGGCATAGATGAGTTCCTGGATGAAGTCATTGTCCTGCCCCCTGGCGAGTGGGACCCCAACATTAGGATTGAGCCACCCAAAAAAGTGCCCTCAGCTGAGAAGAGGTGAGTGGGAGAGAATGGAGCTGGCCCTGGGGCAATCACCATCTGCTGGAGGTTTTTAGTCTGGAGAGGAGGAGACTGAGAGGGGATTTAATAAATCTTTATAAATACCTGAGGGACTGGAGGTCCTTCCTCTCTCCTCTGCCCTGCTGAGGCCACAGCTGGAATATTGCATCCAGCTCTGGGCTCCCCAGGTCAGGAGGGACAGGGATCTGCTGGAGAGAGTCCAAGGGAGGGCTCCAAGGCTGCTGAAGGGCCTGGAGCAGTGCCTGGGGAGGAGAGGCTGAGAGCCCTGGGGGTGGTGAGTGTGGAGAGGAGAAGGCTGAGAGGGATCTGCTCAATGTCTCTCAAGAGCTGAGGGCTGGGGGGCAGGAGGCAGGGGCCAGGCTCTGCTCCCTTGCACCCTGGGCTAGGCCAAGGGGCACTGGATGGAAAGTGCAGCACAGGAGGTTGCAGCTCAGCAGGAGGAGGAACTTCTGCCCTGGGAGGCTCCCAGAGCCCTGGAGCAGGCTGCCCAGAGAGGTTGTGGAGTCTCCTTGTGTGGAGCCTTTGCAGCCCTGTCTGGATGTGTTCCTGTGTGCCCTGTGCTGGATTCTCTGCTCCTGCTCTGGCAGGGGCTTGGACTGGAAGCTCGCCAGAGGTCCCTTCCAACCCCTGACATCCTCTGAGCTGTGATCCTGTAATCTCTGCTGGTTTGGAGGTACTGGAGCAGCTTTGCTTCCCTTCAGCCCTAGAAAGAGTCTCCCAAAATTCCTTCAGATTTCAGAACTTTTTGGGCCCCCACCCCCAAATCAGCTCAGATCTGTTCCTGCTCTGGGCTGAGCAAATCCAATTGTTGATGTTTCCAAATTCACCTCAGAACCTCTCAGCCTGGAGAAGAGAGGACTCCAGGGGGGCCTTAGAGCTGCTTTCCAATAGCTGAAGGGATCCTGCAGGAAGGCTGCAGAGAGACTTCTCCTGACGATGTCTAGAGCCAGGTCAAGGGGGAATGGTTTGAAGCTGAGGCAGAGCAGGGTTAGAGTGGAGCTGAGGAAGAAGTTGTTGAGTGTGAGGGTGGTGAGAGTCTGGCACAGGCTGCCCAGGGAGGCTGTGGCTGCCTCCTGCCTGGGGGTGTTCAAGGCCAGGCTGGATGAGGCTTTGAGCAGCTGAGTCTGGCTGAGAAGTGTCCCTGCCCATGGCAGGAGGTTGGAGGAGATGAGCTCTGAGCTCCCTTCCGACCTGAGCCTTGCTGTGATTTTTCAGAAGCCCAAACTCTGGGGCAGGAGGGAGCTGCACCTTGGCCTTGGTCATGGTCCCTCCATGCAGCCCAGCTTGCTGGGGCAGGTGCCAAGAGCCACCCTGGTGTGTCCCTGCAGGAAATCAGTCTTCTCCCTGAACGAGGTGGGGCAGATGAATGGCACTGCCGGTGGGGCCGGCGCCGGTGGCGGCGGAGGAGGAGGAGGAGGAGGCAGCGATGACGGAGAGATGCCTGAAGTCCACGAGATTGGGGAAGAGCTGGCATGGACTGGCAGGTGAGGAAGCACCCACCAGCCACAGAGCTCTGGAAGGTGCCAGCACCCATCAGCTTCTCCTGTTGGTTCCCCCCCACCCCATGACCTCCTGGGACACAGAGGAGTGAAATCCTTCTTGGGCTCAGGCACCGAATCCCTTCTGGTGGATCCATCTGGTCCTGTTTGGTGTCTCCCCAGGTTTTGTGGTGGCCTCTATTTGGATATCAAGAGGAAGCTGCCCTGGTTCCCGAGTGACTTCTATGAAGGTTTCCATATCCAGTCCATCTCTGCCATCCTCTTCATCTACCTGGGCTGCATCACCAACGCCATCACCTTCGGGGGCTTGCTGGGGGACGCTACGGACAACTACCAGGTGGAGTCCCAAAAGAAGAGGAAACCTTGGCTTGGGGAGAGCAAGCTGGGATGGGGTGGGATGGGATGTGGTAGGATAGGATAGGATAGGATAGGATAGGATAGGATAGGATAGGATAGGATAGGATAGGATAGGATAGGATAGGATAGGATAGGATAGGATAGGATAGGATAGGATAGGATAGGATGGGATAGGATGGGATAGGATGGGATAGGATGGGATAGGATGGGATAGGATGGGATGGGATAGGATGGGATAGGATGGGATGGAAATTCATTACCAAGTAGGACTGCTGGTCCCTGCAAGGTGAGAAACCCATCCCAAAGGCAGTGCCAGGAGCTAGGGGACCTGATCCCAACCATCCTACATGGGTCCAAGCAGAGGTCCATAATTCCCATCTCCATCTGGGGTGTCCATGGGGATGTAACATGGCTCAGCACCACCATAACACTGAGTTTGCTCTGTCCCCAGGGTGTCATGGAGAGCTTCCTCGGCACGGCCATGGCAGGCTCCATGTTTTGCCTCTTCGCTGGGCAGCCACTCATCATCCTCAGCAGCACTGGGCCCATCCTCATCTTCGAGAAGCTGCTCTTTGACTTCAGCAAGTAGGTGCTGGGTGATGCCAGAGAAGACTGGAAGCCATCCATACTGTGATGGGAATTGTCCTCCAGCCCACAATGTGCTCTCATGGGGCTGCTCTTGCCTTGTTCAACAACCCCAAGCAATGCTACAGGCTTGGGGCAGAGTGGCTGGAAAGCAGCCCAGTGGAAAAGGATCTGGGGGGGCTGCTGGATGGCTGCTGAGCATCAGCCAGGGGGTGCCCAGGTGGCCATCAAGTCATCAGCATCCTGGCCTGGATCAGGGATAGTGTGGCCAGCAGGAGTAGGGAAGTGATTGTCCTCCTGTATTGAGCTCTGCTGGGGCCACAGCTGGAGTGCTGGGGTCAGTATTGGTGCCATAGAAAGACATTGAGGTCCTGGAGGGTGTCAAGAGAAGAGCAACAAGGCTGGGGAAGGGCTTTGGAGGGCATGATATGAGGAGCAGCTGAGGGAGCTGGTGATCAGTCTGGAGAATAGGAGGCTGAGAGGTGACCTCATTGCTCTCTATGGCTCCCTGGGAGGAGGTTGGAGTGAGGCCAGTGTTGGTCTCCCAAGTAAGCAGTGATGGGACAAGAGGAAATTGGCTGAAGTTGTGCCAGGGGAGAGTTAGGTTGGAGAGGAGAAAAATTTCCTTTGCTGCAGGAGTGGTCAGGGATTGGAACAGGCTGCCCAGGGAGGTGGTAGAGTCTCCATCCCTGGAGGTGTTCCAGAAACCTGTGGCTGTGGCACTTTGGGCCATGGTTTGGTGGCCATGGTGGGGTTGGGTTGATGTTGGACTGGATGACCTCAGAGAGCTTTTCCTACCCAAAAAATTCAATGATTTTCTGATGCTCCTGGAAGGGAATTTGGTTACATTCTGTACAGGAGTTGTCACATTCCTTGATTCCCAGCTTGGGACGATGGATTCCTCTCCTGTGGTTTCCTCCACTCATCGTTCCCATCAGCATCCCACATCCCTTTGCACAGGGATTTTGGGAACAAGTCTTCCTTTCTCCACTCCACAATGCCTCTCACCTTAAAAACAAAACCAAACCCAAAAACCTCCTTTTGCCACCCCAAGCTCCTAACCACCCCTTACAGATTCCTTCCTGGAGGTGTTTCCCAACCTCAATGACCATCTGGCTCTTTGCCTGTCCCCACTTCCAGAGGCAACGGCATCGACTATATGGAATTCCGCCTCTGGATCGGCCTCCACTCTGCCCTCCAGTGCCTTATCCTGGTGGCCACCGACGCCAGCTTCATTATAAAGTACATCACTCGCTTCACAGAGGAAGGCTTCTCCACCCTCATCAGCTTCATCTTCATCTATGATGCCATCAAGAAGATGATTGGAGCCTTCAAGTACTACCCCATCAACTCGGACTTCAAGCCGGACTACGTCACCATGTACAAGTGCGAGTGCCTCGCGCCCGACCCAGGTGAGCCCACAGCCTGCTCCCAGCTGCAGAGGGGGGAGAGGAAGGAGGGTGGGGGAGGGTCCTGGTGAGGAGAAATCCCACAGGATCATGGGCTGAGGAAGTGGAAGGAGGCAGCTCCCCCAGCGGAGAGACCTCTCTCCCAGAGGAGAGATTTTGGGCGTGGAAGCGAAGGAGAAGCTCATCCACCTCGGAGGAGCGCAGCACTGCTTGCCAGGATGTGGCCAATGGTGCTGGAGAGCTGAGGCCTCAGCCTGGAGCAGCCAGACCTGGATGGGGAAGGGAAAAAAAATATGGAAATATGAAAAAGAATATGGAAGAAAAAAGACTTTTTTAGATGATTCGTTCCAGTCTGCAGCTGATGGAAACATTCCCCAGGAAACGGAGAATCCGTCTCCAGAGGTTTTGTCCTCTCTGGTGCCCAGGACACACCAGGATGTCTCAGCTGGGTGTGGAAACCTCCTTGGCCTATTTTTTTCCTCCTCTTTTTTCACTCCTTTGCAATAAGGAGAGGCCACCAGGCTCTCAGCAGACCACCTGCTGATGGCTCCTCTGGTCTGGCTCTTGGATAGACCTTGGGGGGGATCCCAGACCTGAATCCTGCAGCTAAGATGCTCTTGCGGCCACCTGGAAGGGAGTACAGATCTTTGCTTTGGGCTGGTGGCAGCAGCCAGAGGAGCTGAATGCACTTAGAAAGGCTAAACACCAACAGTTTTGGGGAGCATCAGCTTGAGAGGTCAGAGATGGAGGAGGCAGAGAGGCGGGATGGGAAAGCTCTCCCCAGAAGTAACAGCATCCAGGCCCTGCCACTTGATGCGTTCCAAGGTCCCAGCAGGGAGAGCTCCTACCTCCTGCCGTGGAAATTACCTTCTCTTTGGCTTCAGTTTTGTATTTTTTCCTCCATTTCTGTGGATCAGCTCCCACTGAGTTGGTCCTGTTGGGTTTTGGAAGCACCACAGGGAACAGAGAACACAGGGAGATGATGCAATCCTTTCTGAAGCTGTGTCAGTGTTGAGTTCTCCATTCCTTGGAGCAGTGTCAGTGTTGGGTTCTCCATTCCTTGGAGCAGTGTCAGTGTTGGGTTCTCCATTCCTTGGAGCAGTATCAGTGTTGAGTTCTCCATTCCTTGGAGCAGTGTCCGTGTTGAGTTCTCCATTCCTTGGAGCAGTATCAGTGTTGGGTTCTCCATTCCTTGGAGCAGTATCAATGTTGGGTTCTCCATTCCTTGAGCAGTATCATTGTTCAGTTCTCCATTCCTTGGAGCAGTATCAGTGTTGAGTTCTCCATTCCTTGGAGCAGTATCAGTGTTGAGTTCTCCATTCCTTGGAGCAGTATCAGTGTTGAGTTCTCCATTCCTTGGAGCAGTATCAGTGTTGAGTTCTCCATTCCTTGGAGCAGTATCAGTGTTGAGTTCTCCATTCCTTGGAGCAGTATCAGTGTTGAGTTCTCCATTCCTTGGAGCAGTATCAGTGTTGAGTTCTCCATTCCTTGGAGCAGTATCAGTGTTGAGTTCTCCATTCCTTGGAGCAGTATCAGTGTTGAGTTCTCCATTCCTTGGAGCAGTATCAGTGTTGAGTTCTCCATTCCTTGGAGCAGTATCAGTGTTGAGTTCTCCATTCCTTGGAGCAGTATCAGTGTTGAGTTCTCCATTCCTTGGAGCAGTATCAGTGTTGAGTTCTCCATTCCTTGGAGCAGTATCAGTNTGTCAGTGCTGAGTTCTCCATTCCTCAGAGCAGTGTCATCGTGGAATTTTTCAATCCTTGGAGCAGTTTCAATGTTGAGTTTTCCATTCCTTGGATCTCTATACATGTTGGGTTCTCCATTCCTTGGGGCAGTATCAGTCCTGAGTTCTCCATTCACTGGATCAGTGTCCACATTGGGTTCTGCGTTCCCTAGAGGAGTATCAGTGCTGAGTTCTCCATTCCTTGGAGCTGTATCAATGTTGGGTTCTCTATTAGTTGGAGCTCTAAGCATGTTAGGTTCTTCATTCCTTACAGCTGTATCAGTTTTGGGTCCTCCATTCCTTGGAGGAGTTTCAAGGTTGAGTTCTCCATTCCTTGCAGCATTATCAGTGTTGAATTCTCCATTCCTTGGAGCAGTGTCCACATTGGGTTCTCCCTTCACTAGAGCAGTATCAGTGTTAAGTTTTTTAGTCCTTGGAGCAGTGTCCATGCTGAGTTCTCCATTCTTTGGAGCAGTATGAGTGTTGAGTTCTCCATTCCTTGGAGCTCTATCAGTGTTGAGTTCTCCATTCCTTGGAGCAGTATCAGTGTTGGGTTTTGCATTCCTTGGAGCAGTATCAGTGTTGGGTTCTCCATTCCTGGGAGCTCTAACAGTGCTGAGTTCTCCATTCCTTGGAGCAGTGTCCATGCTGAGTTCTCCATTCTTTGGAGCAGTATGAGTGTTGAGTTCTCCATTCCTTGGAGCTCTATCAGTGTTGAGTTCTCCATTCCTTGGAGCAGTATCAGTGTTGGGTTTTGCATTCCTTGGAGCAGTATCAGTGTTGGGTTCTCCATTCCTGGGAGCTCTAACAGTGTTGAGTTCTCCATTCCTTGGAGCAGTATCAGTGTTGAGTTCTCCATTCCTTGGAGCAGTATCAGTGTTGAGTTCTCCATTCCTTGGAGCAGTATCAGTGTTGAGTTCTCCATTCCTTGGAGCAGTATCAGTGTTGAGTTCTCCATTCCTTGGAGCAGTATCAGTGTTGAGTTCTCCATTCCTTGGAGCAGTATCAGTGTTGAGTTCTCCATTCCTTGGAGCAGTATCAGTGTTGAGTTCTCCATTCCTTGGAGCAGTATCAGTGTTGAGTTCTCCATTCCTTGGAGCAGTATCAGTGTTGAGTTCTCCATTCCTTGGAGCAGTATCAGTGTTGAGTTCTCCATTCCTTGGAGCAGTATCAGTGTTGAGTTCTCCATTCCTTGGAGCAGTATCAGTGTTGAGTTCTCCATTCCTTGGAGCAGTATCAGTGTTGAGTTCTCCATTCCTTGGAGCAGTATCAGTGTTGAGTTCTCCATTCCTTGGAGCAGTATCAGTGTTGAGTTCTCCATTCCTTGAGCAGTATCAGTGCTGAGTTCTCCATTCCTTGAGCAGTATCAGTGTTGAGTTCTCCATTCCTTGGAGCAGTATCATTGTTGGGTTCTCCATTCATGGGATCAGTGTCCACATTGAGTTCTCCTTCCCTTGCAGCAGTGTTAGTGTTGGATTTTGCATTCCTTGGAGCAATATCAGTGTTGGGTTCTCCATCCCTTTAGCTCTTGAGATGTTTAACTGCCCTCTACATCCTTTTTTTTTTTTTTAATCATTATCATTTTTCTCTCTCTTTTTTTTTTCTCATCATCCATTCTGATTTTTGATTATTATAACTGATTTGTCCCATATTTGTCTCTGCTGCACACACCAATTTGGGCTGATTTCAATCTCAAGTGAGTATCACCTTCTAAATATTAAAACTATTTTAATATTTGATACTCTTTCCCCCCCACACACCCCTCTTGGGTTGGGGTTTGGTGATTATTTTGATTTTGATTTTGATTTTTTTCCCCCCCTCCCCTCCCATTTCTTTTACTTTTCTCTCTGCTCTGCTGGAAGGGTTTTGTGGAGCACCTCTAAGGGTCTCTCTCTCTTAGTACCACCATGGTGTGGGACCCTTTAAAAGGGGTAGAAATCCCAAATCAGGTTGATGTCTGGAGAAAGAAAAGGTTATGGAGGGGAAATTATTAATAACAATGATCAATAATTGATAATTAGTAATTAATGATGGTGATGATGATGCTTTTATTGCTGGCTCTGCCAGCACCCAGTGTTGGCAGCCCCCTTCTCCTCTCCCCTTCCCCAGCATTCACTTCTCCTTCATTAATCCTCTGCACCGGGGATGGAGGCAGCAGGTTTGGGGCAGCCAAACTATTCCCATTCGTTGCTGGAAGAGGATGGACCAAAGGGAACAGGGTTGGGGGGGGAGGGGAGGGAAGGAGGAAGAAATATCCTGGACCCCTCACTTAGGGGCACTCCTAAAGATCCTTGGGGTGCTCCTGAAGCCAAGGAGCTGCGTCGCCTGAAGAGCCGAGCGGAGCTGCTTTTGGCGCTGCAGGAGAAGGTGCTGGGGGCTGGAAAGGATGGAGGTTGATGGATTTTTTTGGGGGGGTGGGGGGGTTCTTTGCAGTGAGACACCAAAACACCCCTAAAAAAAACTCAAAACACCTAAAAAAACCCCCACACTTTAAGAAGTCAAACCCAACAGACGGGGCATGGCTGGGTGCTGCCTCTCCAATCAGACCGAGCTGCTTTTTTCCTTCAGTCTTCTGCCCCCTGCGGGTGTTGGGATCCTCAACCCTGCTGCCCGTGGCTTCCATTGGGAAGCCCCAAAATATTTGAGCTCCTAAATATTTGAGGAGCTGGGAAGCTCCTAGAAATCCACACCCACACAACCCTACCTCCTTGGAGGGAGAAGGCAGCGAAGGAGATGCTGAGTTCTCCGCCAGCGCATGGGATTAATCCGGGAGAAGTCACTGAGGGGTTAGAAATGAGGAGAGTGGGAGGGGGGTCACTCCAAATCCCAATTTCCCCAGCTCCTACAGATTTTTCCAGGCTGAGCTGTGGTTCTCCAGAGGGAAGCCTGGCTGCTTTTGCCCCCCATCCCCCTCACCAAAACCCCCCTGTGACCCCCAAACCTCAGTAACAAACTCCTTTCCCGCAGCCAACGCGACCTTGTTCGATGCTTCAGCTCCAGTGGCACCCAACACCACTAATGTCTCTCTGGTAAGAGGCTTTTGCTCATCCCACCAGGAATTTTGGGATGAGGGTGGGCAGATTTTGGGACAAGGGAGGAAGTGAGGTGGTTTAGCTTGGAGAGTAAGAGGCTGAGGGAAGACCTCATTGCTCTACAACTCCCTGAAAGGAGGTTGGAGCCAGCTGGGGGTTGGGCTCTGCTCCCTAGGATCAGGTGAGAGGAGAGGAAATGGCCTGGAATTGTGCCAGGGAAGGGTTAGGTTGGAGAGGAGGAAAAAATTTCTTTGCTGCAAGAGTGGGCAGGGATTGGAACAGGCTGCCCAGGGAGGTGGTGGAGTCCCCATCCCTGGAGGTGTTCAAGCAACCTGTGGCCAGGGGCCAGGGTTTGGTGGCTGTGATGGTCTTAAGTTGACTCAATGACCTCAGAGAGCTTTTCCAACCCAAAGAATTCTGTGGTTCTATGAAATCCCAAGGATTCTGACATCCAGGGAGCAACAGGCAGCAGCTGGCAGCGAGGCAAAAGTGGGATTTGGGGTGGTTTGGGGTCCCACTTGGGATGGTGGCAGCAAATCCTGAGTTTTCAGCCCAAATTAAGAGTGGCTCTGGGGCTGTCTGGTGCTCCTGAGGCTCCCACTGGCAGTGGCCCTGGGAAATTTCCTTTCCCTTGTAGCCTGCAGTTCCTCAAAACACTGATTTGGGAAGTTTGGCCAGGAAATGGCCTTTGCCTGGATGTTAGCATTGCTAAAAATGCTAATTTTGGGAGGTTGGGGGGACTGAAAAATATTCCTGATGGGAAGGGGGAGAGGTTGGCTTGGTCAGGAAATGCTCTTTCCTTCCACATAACAAATCCCAAAATGCTAATTTTGCCTTTTGGGGGCTGAAAAATATCCTTCTTGTTCCTTAAATATTAAGTTTTTGGCCAGGAAATGTCCTTTCCTTGGACATAACATCTCCAAAATTTTTTTTTTTTTTGGGGGGGAAAATTCTCCTTTTACTCCACCTTATAATTGCTTCAAATACTAATTCTGGAGGTTTGGGCCCAGAAATGTCATTTTCCCTGCATTTTATAGTCACTAAAAACACCAATTTAGGGTTTTTTTTGGGGTGGAAATTGTCCCTTTTCTTGCACACTGAAATTCCTGCAGCTACTACTTTTGCTTTGTGTAGCCAATTCCTTGCACATTGTCATTGCTAAAAATATTAATTTTGCCTCTTTTTTTGTTGTTGTTTTTAAGTGGGGAAATGCGCCTTTCTGGCACATTATAATTGCTAAAAAAACACTAATTTTGTCCTTTTTTTTGGTGGAGAAATATCCCTTTTCTTGCACACCAGAATCCCTTCCATTATGCATTTTCCTTTCTATGGTCAGGAAATGTCCCTCCACTCGCATGCAATAATCAGTGGATGCTAATTTTGCTTCTTTTTATTTCCCCCCCCCCCCCAGGAAATGCCTTTTCCCTTGCATTTTATAATTGCTAAAAATGTTCATTTTTCCTCTTTTCTTTTTGCTTTTTTCTTTTTGGCCAGGAAATGTCCTTTCTTTTGCAAGCTGCAATGGCTTAGAACATTCATTTTTGCATTTTTGCATTTTGCTCTTTTCCATCCACACTCTCATTGCTAAAAATGTTCATTTTGCTTCTCTTGGAGGGGAAATTTCCCCTTTTTTGCACACTGCAGTCCTTTAAAGCAGCACAGAATCACCACTTAGTCCCAGCAGTGCCCAGATAAGCTTTGTCCTCTGGGTGGTGATGAGACCTTGCAGTGTCCTCCTGGAAGAAAGAGAGAGACAGTTTGGATGTTCTGAGCTCATTGTGGATGCCCTCAAGGCCGTGGTGAAGCACTCACAGAATGGTCAGGGTTGAGAAAGGACCTCAAGGCTCAGCCAGTCCCAACCACCCCTGACATGGGCAGGGACACCTCACACCACAGCAGGTTGCTCACAGCCACCTCCAGCCTGGCTGCAAAAACCTCCAGGGATGAGGCTTCCACCACCTCCCTGGGCAACCTCTGCCAGTCTCTCACTACCCTCATGGGGAACAACTTCTTCCTAACATCCAATCTGAATCTCCCCACTTCCAGTTTTGCTCCATTCCCCCCAGTCCCATCCACTCCCTGACACCCTCAAAAGTCCCTTCCCAGCTTTCTTGTAGCCTCCTGCTCTCTGACTTTCATTTCTGTGCCAAAAATCCACATCTTGGACTTTTTTGCTTTTCCTTCAGCATGAGCAGTTGATCTTCCTCAGGAGCAGGGATGGACAGGGAGAGGAAAATCCACCTGGAGAAGCTCCTACTCTCCAATTGGTGTTGTGGAACAGGCTCCCCAGGGGGGTTGTGCAGTCTCCTTCTCTAGAGACTTTTTCTCCTTCTCTAGAGACTTTTCCTCCTCCTCTAGAGACTTTCTCCTTCTCTAGAGACTTTCAGACCCCACCTGGATGCACTCCTGTGGTGAGCCTGCTCTGGCAGGGGGCTTGGACCTGATGATCTCTTGAGGTCCCTTCCAACCTCTGATATCCTGTGAGACTGTGAAGGAATATTTTTCTATCCCCCCAGTCCTATCACTCCCTGACACCCTCCAAAGTCCCTCTCCAGCTTTCTTGTAGCCCCCTTCAGACACTGGAAGGCCACAAGAAGGTTTCCTTGGAGAGTTTCTGGGGGGGGTGGCTGGGAAATGTCCCTTTCCTTGCACATAATAGTTGCTAAAAATGCTTATGGTTGCCTTGTTTTATTTTTGGTGGGGAAATGTCCCTTTGCTTGCCTGCTCCCACTCCTTCCAGTGCTAACATTGCCTTTCTGGGGGGTTTCTCCCCAGTACAATCCTATTAACCTCACAGCTCTGGACTGGACTCAGCTCAGCAAGAAGGAATGTCTCAAATATGGTGGGAGTTTGGTGGGCAAGTCCTGCAAATTCGTGCCTGACCTGGCCCTGATGTCCTTCATCCTCTTCTTTGGCACCTACTCCATGACCCTGACCCTGAAAAAGTTCAAGTTCAGTCGCTACTTCCCCACCAAGGTAAGGAAAGCTCCAGGATTTGCCCCTCCCCTTTCCCACAAGGCAGGAAAACCTGGATGCAAGGAGCTCCAGGAGCATCAATCATGGTTCCAGGAGCATCAATCTGTGGTTCAAAGAGTTCCAGGAGCATCAAGCAGTGGTTCAAAGATATCCAGGAGCAAAAATCCATGGTTCAAACAGCTCCAGGAACATCAGCCCTTGGTTCCAAGAGTTCCAGGAGCATCAATCTGTGGTTCAAAGAGCTCCAGGAGCATCAAACAGTGGTTCAAAGATATCCAGGAGCACAAATCCATGGTTCCAACAGCTCCAGGAGCATCAATCCATGGATCCAAGAGCTTCAGAAGCATCAATCCGTGGTTCTAAGAGCTCCAGAAGCACCAATCCATGGTATGAAGAGCTCCAGAAGCATCAATCTGTGGTTCAAAGAGCTCCAGGAGCATCAAACAGTGGTTCAAAGATATCCAGGAGCAAAAATCCATGGTTCAAACAGCTCCAGGAACATCAGCCCTTTGAACTAAGGGCTCCAGAAGCACAAATCCATGGTTTCAAGAGTTCCAGAAGCACAAATCCATGGTGCAAGAGCCCCAGGAACATCAATCCATGGTTCAAAGAGCTCCAGGAACATCAATCCATGGTATGAAGAGCTCCAGGCAAAGATATCCAGGAGCAAAAATCCATCAGGAGCATCAATCTGTGGTTCCAAGAGCTCCAGGAGCATCAATCCATGGTTCCAAGAGTTCCAGGAGCACAAATCCATGGTTCCAACAGCTCCAGGAGCAAAAATCCACGGTTCAAACAGCTCCAGGAACATCAGCCCTTGGTTCCAATAGCTCCAGGAGCACAAATCCATGGTATGAAGAGCTCCAGAACCATCAATCCATGGTTCAAAGAGTGCTCCAGGAGCATCAGTCTGTCATTCAGAGAGCTCCAGGAACACCAATCCATCATTCAGAGAGCTCCAGGAGCATCAATCCATGGTTCCAAGAGCTCCAGAAGCACCAATCCATGGTATGAAGAGCTCCAGAAGCATCAATCTGTGGTTCAAAGAGCTCCAGGAGCATCAAGCAGTGGTTCAAAGATATCCAGGAGCAAAAATCCATGGTTCAAACAGCTCCAGGAACATCAGCCCTTGGTTCCAAGAGTTCCAGGAGCATCAATCTGTGGTTCAAAGAGCTCCAGGAGCATCAAACAGTGGTTCAAAGATATCCAGGAGCACAAATCCATGGTTCCAACAGCTCCAGGAGCAAAAATCCACGGTTCAAACAGCTCCAGGAACATCAGCCCTTGGTTCCAATAGCTCCAGGAGCACAAATCCATGGTATGAAGAGCTCCAGAACCATCAATCCATGGTTCAAAGAGTGCTCCAGGAGCATCAGTCTGTGGTTCCAAGAGCTCCAGGAGCATCAATCCATGGTTCCAAGAGTTCCAGGAGCACAAATCCATGGTTCCAACAGCTCCAGGAGCAAAAATCCACGGTTCAAACAGCTCCAGGAACATCAGCCCTTGGTTCCAATAGCTCCAGGAGCACAAATCCATGGTATGAAGAGCTCCAGAACCATCAATCCATGGTTCAAAGAGTGCTCCAGGAGCATCAGTCTGTGGTTCCAAGAGCTCCAGGAGCATCAATCCATGGTTCCAAGAGTTCCAGGAGCACAAATCCATGGTTCCAACAGCTCCAGGAGCAAAAATCCACGGTTCAAACAGCTCCAGGAACATCAGCCCTTGGTTCCAATAGCTCCAGGAGCACAAATCCATGGTATGAAGAGCTCCAGAACCATCAATCCATGGTTCAAAGAGTGCTCCAGGAGCATCAGTCTGTGGTTCCAAGAGCTCCAGGAGCATCAATCCATGGTTCCAAGAGTTCCAGGAGCACAAATCCATGGTTCCAACAGCTCCAGGAGCAAAAATCCACGGTTCAAACAGCTCCAGGAACATCAGCCCTTGGTTCCAATAGCTCCAGGAGCACAAATCCATGGTTCCAAGAGCTCCAGGAGCATCAATCCATGGTTCCAAGAGTTCCAGGAGCACCAATCCATTGTATAAAGAGCTCCAGGAGCATCAATCTGTGGTTCAGAGAGCCCCAGGAGCTTCAATCTGTGGTTCAAAGCATTCCAGGAGCATTAATCCTTAATTCCAAGAGCTAGAGGAACACCAATCCGTGGTTTCAATAGTTCCAGAAACATCAATCGGTGGTTCCAAGAGCTCCAGGAATAACAATCCATGGTATAAAGAGCTCCAGAAGCATCAATCCTTGGTTCCAAGAGCACCGGGAGCACCAATTCATGGTCCCAGAGCTCCAGGAGCATCAATCCATTGTAAAAAGAACTCCAGGAGCACCAATCCATGGTTTAAAGTGCTCCAGGAGCATCAAGCAGTGGTTCAAAGAGCTCTGAAAGCATCAATCTGTAGCTCAGAGAGCTCCAGGAGCATCAATCCATGGATCAAAGAGCTCCAGAAGCATCAATCGATGGTTCAAAGAGCTCCAGGAGCATCAATCTGTGGTTCAGAAAGCTCCAGAAGCTTTTCAATCTGTAGTAACCAGAGCTCCAGGAGCACCAATCCGTGGTATGAAGAGTTCCAGGATCATCAATCCATGGTTCAGAGAGCTCCAGGAACTTAAATCCATGGTTCAAAGAGCTCCAGGAGCATCAATCCATAGTTCAGAGAGCTCCAGGAACATCAATCTGTGGTTCCAAGAGCTCCAGAAGCACCAATGCATGGTTCAATGAGTTCCAGGAACTTAAATCCATGGTTCAAAGAGCTCCAGGAGCATCAATCCATGGTTCAGAGAGCTCCAGGAGCATCAATCCATGGTTCAGAGTGTTCCAGAAGCATCAATCCATGGTTCAGGGAGCTCCAGGAGCATCAATCCACAATTCAAAGATTTCCAGGAGCATCAATCCATGGTTCAGAGAGCTCCAGAAGCATCAATCCATGATTTAAAGATCTCCAGGAACATCAATCTCCGGTTCAGATAGCTCCAGGAGCATCAATCCATGGTTCAGAGAGCTCCAGGAATATCAATCCATGGTTCAGAGTGTTCCAGAAGCATCAATCCATGGTTCAGGGAGCTCCAGGAGCATCAATCCACAATTCAAAGATTTCCAGGAGCATCAATCCATGGTTCAGAGAGCTCCAGGAGCATCAATCCATGATTCAGAGAGCTCCAGAAGCATCAATCCATGGTTCAGAGAGCTCCAGAAGCATCAATCCATGGTTCAGAGAGCTCCAAGAGCATCAATCCATGATTCAGAGAGCTCCAGGAGCATCAATCCATGGTTCAGAGAGCTCCAGGAGCATCAATCCATGGTTCAGAGAGCTCCAGGAGCATCAATCCATGATTCAGAGAGCTCCAGGAGCATCAATCCATCATTCAGAGAGCTCCAGGAGCATCAATCCCTGGAGCTCCAGCAGCATCAATCCATGATTCAAAGATCTCCAGGAGCACCAATCCATGGTTCAGAGAGCTCTGGGGGCTGTTCCTAGCAGCTCCCATCACTGCCCTTCTCCATCCCACCACTGCCCCTCCCCATCCCACCACTGCCCCTCCCCATTAATCCCTTTTCCCACCCCCTTTTCCCCCTCTTCCCTCCAGGTCAGGGCTTTCATTGCCGACTTTTCCAACGTCTTCTCCATTCTGCTCTTCTGTGCCGTGGATGCCTGCTTTGGCCTGGACACCCCCAAGCTGCACATCCCCAGCATCATCAAGGTTGGGCTGACCACAGGGGACCTCTTTCCCTCTCTTCCCACCTCCTCACACTCTCTTTCCAGCTCCTCTCTGGTTCTCAGGCTCTAAACCACCTCTCCTGCAGCATCCAGGTCCTTCTTTAAAGCCTCTTTGTCTTTTTTTTTTTTAGGGGATTAAAATCTTCTAATTCTGTGATATTTTTTTTTCCTCCTTCCTTCCTTTGTTTTCTTTTTTCCTCCTCCCTTCCTCTCTCCTGCTCAGCTACGTAAACTCATTAGTGATTTCTCAATCTTTATGTCCATACTCATGTTTGTGGGGCTGGATGTGCTTTTTGGACTCAACACCCCAAAGCTCCAAGTGCCTACTGATTTTAAGGTAAAAAAAAAAAAAAAAGTCAAAATAATAATAATAATAAAAACCAACCCCAAAAATCCCTTTTTGCACAGCTTTGCCCCCCGAATTTCTCTTCTCTTCTCTTCTCTTCTCTTCTCTTCTCTTCTCTTCTCTTCTCTTCTCTTCTCTTCTCTTCTCTTCTCTTCTCTTCTCTTCTCTTCTCTTC
>VXBD01006003.1:0-21933 GCA_013399975.1 Indicator maculatus | reverse complement strand
GCACACTTGTCAACAACCTACTTCAACCTATAGAAAGGGTGAAGCTAGATTTATGCCCTTAGATGGAAAGAGCACAAGCAGGCCATGCGATAGATGCATGCATATGTTTAGCTCTTAGGAGACAGGTTGGTGCCTGGGCCTTTGTCCTCCTCTCCTGAAAGGAGGGTGGAAAGAGGGGACTTACCAAAACATGTTGGGACAAGTTAGCTGGTATCTGGGGGCATAATTCTGGGCATGTGGTACTTTCACCACACATAGAGTATATTAAATGTGTATTATTAGCATGTATTATTATTCCAAATGTATGCCGTAGAGAAACCACATTAAGTCTTTCATCAGGTACTGCTAAATGCTGTCTCTTAGTCTTTAAAAATATGTTTGTGATTAAGGAAGGGAAACGAAGGCTTCTGAGCTTCTTACTCATTAACCCATTACTGAGCCAAAATTCCTCATCCTGTAATACTGAGTAGCTTTGTATTTTTGATAGAAACTAATGTGAAGATAAGATGGGCAGAAAGAAGATGGAGGCAGTTCTCTGGTTTCTCCCTTTGCTTTGTAATTATGTAAACATGTTTCAGGGTGCTTCCTCAAATTCTGTGTCATTTTGCATAAAATCTGATTTACTAATCTACAAGTTTATTTCTGAGACTTTAAAGAGCAGTTGTGGTGGGTTGGGTAATCCTGACTGCCCACTTAGCTGCTGTCTCACTTCCTATCCTCAACAGGACAATGGTAAAAAAAAAGACAGAAAAGCTCATGGATCAAGGTAAAGACAGGGAGATCACTTGTACCAATTACCATCACAGCAAAACAGACTCAGCTCTGAAAACATTAATTCATTTATAGCCAATTAAAACAGAGTTGAACGGTAGAAATAAAACCTGAAATAACCCTCCCTCTCCCCTGCCTTTTTCCAAAGCTCACCATCATTCCTTCATTCCCAAATCCTCCATCTCCTCCCCCACAAGGAGTGCAGGGAAGTGGAGAATGGGTGTTGTGATTAGTCTGTAAGAGCTCCTCTTTGCTGCTCCTTCCTTCTCTATTCCTCTACTACACCATGAATCCTTCTAAGGGGATACAGTTTTTCACAAACTGCTTTGGTGCAGGTCATTCCCAGGGCTCCTCTATGGCATCTGAAGCACCTCTAGGATCTCCAGCAGCTTCTCCTTCCACTCTTCACCAGCCTTGGTGCTCACAGGATTATTTCTTACACTTCTTGGTTTTCCTCCTTCGTTCCTGTTTTCCACAGCTGCTATGCAGTGTTTTTACTCTTTCTGAAATGTGTTTTTTGAGATGTGACATCATCTTGGCTTAGTAATTTTGAACAGCCTCAGGTACTTTCAAATGTGAAAAAATATGGGGCTTTATTTCTCATTCTAATTTAGAGACTTAGCTGCAAGAAATTGCTTGGTAAGTGAAAGCAACATTCTGAAAATAAGTGACTTTGGAATGTCCCGTCAAGAGGATGATGGTGTGTACTCATCGTCCGGCCTAAAGCAGATTCCTATCAAGTGGACTGCTCCAGAAGCTCTCAACTATGGTAAGGATGTACCTCTATCTTCTTGTAATTAATAAATAAATAGACAAATACATAAAAAGTAGCATAAGGAGCATCTTAGACCACACTACAAGCAGTATTGCACATAAATGCATATTTGTAGTGGACAGTTCAAATCTACAATGTTTAGTATTTCAGTCTTAATTTGTTTGTAAAATACTGTTTTGCTTTCAAAAATAACACAATAACATCAAAGTTGCTATTATGGTTTCAGTTACTAAACTGATTCTAGCAGACTGCCTAATCAGTTGTCTGAAACGTGTCAAATTACTGGATACCAAACTCTGGAGACTTCATACAGAGACAAGAAAACTAATCTTACTATAAAGAGCATAGTGAATGTCCATAATTGCCATCTATGAGACATACAATCTAATGTAGTGCAACCAGAAGTGAACTTTATGGCGACAGAACAATGGTCATGTCACTATTTTACATATATTTTCTTTTTACATATATTTTTTTTCCTAGTCCTAGGTTTGTTTAATGATCAGAAGTAGACAAATGCATTCTTCTCCCTAGTAAGAAGTGATAGGTCAAGAGGAAATGGCCTCTACTTTCACCAGGGCAAGTTTAGATTCTATATTAGAAGAATCATCTTCACTGAAAGGGTTATCGAACACTGAAATAAGCTTCCCAAGGGAGTGGTTGAATCCCCCTCCCTTGAGGTGTTAAAAACTACATACATAGACGTGGTGCTAAGCGACATGGTTTAGCACTTTGCAGAGCTAGATAATGGTTGGACTCAATGATTTCAAAGGACCAGTTGAAGTAATTCTACGATTCATAGAATGTGTATATTTTAAAGGATAAAGACTCACCAATACAATGTAATAGTTTGGAACGAGGACAATTGTAATGAGAAAGTAATGTTGAAAATGTATTTTTAAGGTAACTTTTTCACATAGGTTGCTGCAAAGGGCTAGAAGCCTTAACTTTCTGATGTGAACCTATCCTTCTTAATGTGAATCTGTCACGGACAATAGAATTATCTACCCCAAGATCTCTCCTTCCATAATGTAAAGCTTTCATTCCACAAAGAGGTTTGGAAGTCAGTTATACGTCAGTTATCTCTTTTCCTCTCTGAAGCATGGTTGAAGACAGATGGAACCAGCAGGCCTGATTTCTGTCTTTAACTGATTGAGTTCATCAGTTCTTCATCAGAACCAGCAGGCCTGATTTTTGTCTTTAACTGATTGGGTTCATCAGTTCTTCAGGGTCCAAACTGAACAAGTGGGAGAAACTGTGCTTTCATTTTTAGAAAACAGTTTCTCAGAGCATGAAAATGAGGTCCTCTTTGAAGTTACAAACTATATTGGTGATAGCTCCTCTCAGAATACTCATTGCCATGCTACATTAGGGAACTGGGAAAGATAATTTCTTTTAAAGAATCTTTTGAATTGAAAGTGATTATAAACAAAGAATCTTTTGAATTGAAAGTGATTATAAACAAAGAAAACATTTTTCTGTCCTTTTATATTAAAAGAAAATAAAATATTTCTGTACATTGAGGAGGAAATAAATTCTTAAATTTCATTAATAATAACAGACATGGTAAGGCTGTCAAATTGTAGAACTTTAAAGTTGTATTATTCCCAGGTAATGACCTTAAGATAATTTGTTTATCATTTGAAATATAGGAGATTATATCTGCAAAATATATTATTAGTAGCTACTGTTCTGTTTAAAGCTTGCCAATGCATCATTTTACAGAAAATTTGGGGCCATAATTATCTGAAACATTAATTTCTCTGTCCTTTAAGCTGAGGGCTTTCTCTTCTTTTCTTAGGGAGGTACACATTTGAGAGTGATGTATGGAGCTTTGGAATCCTCTTATGGGAGACCTTCAGTTTAGGGGTGTGCCCATACCCTGGAATGACCAACCAACAAGCAAGAGAACAAGTTGAGAAAGGTATTTATTTATGAAAGAAATATATAGATCCAGAGTAATATATTACAAACAGTATAAACTAGCAAAGAAGTAACATATGAGTTATCCAGCAACTTCAGCAAAAGTGTAGCATGATTTTTAATTGCTAATTAGCATTCTGGGAGAGTAGTGTGCTAACTTCTGGTGAGATGGAGAGGAGGGATTCACTACTGTGCAAAGCAGAGGCCTGACCTGCATGAATTATTTAAGATTATGCTAATGCAAATATAAATACTTTAAATGTCCAGAAGAAAATAATATCTGTATCATTCTATATTCTTTATCAAAGCATTCCAGAAAAAAAAAATCAGCTATGGCAGAGAATAGTAAATTAGCACTGAAAGACTCATTTACAAGCTAATCAGAAATTTTTTATTTAAAGTAGCAAATAACTGTGAGCAGGATTTCAGGGCTTTGATTTATATTCATCTTCTTAAGTGGCATTTCAGAACTTTTATGGTACTACTGTGTCGTTCTTTAACAGGTTTTAAAATCATCACAGCTAGTAAAACTGCTAAATGTTTTTACAAACTCCAGACAACTAATTTACTGATTTACACAGATTGATGGTGTTGTTATAAGCACTGTAGAAACCATGAAAGTTTTTCCTTAAAAGGCCAAATAGAAAATTTCAATATTTTCCAGAGTGGAGGAGTGTTCGTAAAAACAAGTCTTACTAGTACTGAGATTCTGTTTTAATCCACTGAGAATAATAATATCTTTATATTGATAAAATGCAAAGATTTAGAAGTATATTTATGCTTTTTCAGCTAGCTATACTTTTCCAGCTATCTATACCAACATTTTTATTCAATGGAATTTTCATTTATATAATGAGACTGTTTTCTTCGTTCTCAGTATATAATAGCTCTTCTGTTAGGATAGTCAGCTAAGACTCTCCACATTTTCTTCCTATCTTACCTATCTCAGTTACTCAAACAGTAAGAGCCTTCAGTGAATTTAATCACTTGAATGCTTACTTTAAGTATGGATAATTTCACTTCTAAGTAACTACAAATAATTACTTCACTTTAAGGAAAAAAAAAAGTTGTTGTTGTCACTGTTTTGAAAAACTACTATCTAGGGGAAATTTTGTGAAGGAAAGGATTTTTAGAGTTTTTTTTATACCTAAAAATACTAAAGGCCCATCTGTTCTCCTTTGAAACTACATGCGTACATCACCTAGATCAGATGCATGTAATATAACAAAGGAAAAATATTTCTCAGATTTACTTGTTATATTACACCAGTGTTATTTATGCTCTGCTTTAGAGAGATGCAGAGACCTGCACAGTAAGTCTCAAATCACGGAGGTGCATTTTGCCGTAGAGTCCTATATGCCAACTCTCTTTACTTTCTACAGCCTGTCACTTGATCAGGGGACTGCATATGGTAAGGAGTTCATAGAATCACAGAGTCACAGAATGGTCCAGTTCTGTGAAGACTACTGGATGTCGTGTGGCTCACCCCCTCTGCCAGTATAGAGCCAGGACCCCAGAATAATTCACACGTGGCCTTTGTACGTCAACTCCAAGTATGGAGACTCCACCACATTTCTGGTCAATCTGTGCAAATGCTTGGTCATCCTCACAGTGTTTCCTGATGTTCAAGAGGAACATCCTGTATTTCAGCGTGTGCCCATGGCCTCTGGTCCTATTAATAGGAACCACTGAAAAGACTGTCTGTCTTCTCTGTGCCCTCCCTTCTAGTGATACATACATTGATGAGATTCTCCTGAGCCTTCTCGAGGCTGAACATTCTTAGCTCTCTCAACTTTTCCTCATGTGTGCCTGTTCCACTTCCTCAATGTTTTTGTGGCTCTTCGTGGGACTTTCTCCAGCATGTCCAAGTCTCTCTTGTACTACTGTGTAGACCAGCACTGAACATAGTACTCCAAGTGCAGCCTAACATAATACTCCAAGCGTAGCCTCCTCAGTGGTGAACAGAGGAGACAGACCTCCTTTGACCTGCGGGTAACACTTCTTTTAATGTAGCCCAGGATACAATTAGCCGTGTTTACCACCAAGACACATTGCTGGTGGGTGTTCAACACTTACAGTCCGCCAGGATTCTCACTGTTGCTTTCTGCAAGCTGCTTTTCAACTGGGTTGCCCCTAGTATGCACTGGTGCCTGGAGGTGTAGGACTTTGCACTTCCTTTTGTTGAACTACATGAAGTTCCTTCAAATCCCTTTCTTCAGCCTGTCCAGGTACTGCTGGATGGCAGCACAACCCTCTGATTTATCAACCCCTCCTCCCAGTTTGATATCATCTGCAAATTTGCTGAGCATCCGCTCTGCCCCATCAAGCAGGTCATTAATGAAGTGCTGTTTTTCACAGAATCACAGAATCTTCAGGCCACCATTGGGTGGCACGAAGGCACGAACCCCGTTGCCATATAGCAACGAGATCCAGAAATGCAGAGAATCCCAGAAGTTCTTTATTGCTGCGTTGTAGAATCTCTAGCATTACAGAGTCTCAGAGTTCAACTTCCAGAAGTCCTATAACCCCTTAACAGACAAAGCAGTTAACAGAAGTTCCAAGCATATCCCTCACAGCATCCCCACACTGAAGCCCTTGCCAGACAAAGTAGCTAATAGAAGCAGAATTCCCTAGAAGCCCTAACTGAAGTCGTTCCTACCAAAGTCTCTAATCCCAGATCCCTGACCAAAGATCCTTGAGAAGCCCTAAACAAAGTGCCTATTGCTCAGAGCAGCTGTTTTTTATCCTCTTTGTTATCAATCCCTTAACCATAAAACCCAACCTATAGAAGCCTTTCAGTCAGTTTTCAATCCATCTCACTATCTGCTCATCCAGCCCATATTTCAACGGTTTCTTCATGAGGATCTTACAGGAGATAATCTTGAAAGCCTTACTGAATTCCTCACATCTACCAAGCCAGCCATTTCATTGTAAGGTGATCAGGTTGGTCAAGCATGATTTCCCCTTGCTGACTACCCCGACTGTCATAGTTTTAAGCCCAGCTGCAGCTGAGCACCACACAGCTGCTCACACAACTTCTCCCTACACCAGTAAAATGGGAAGGAGAAATTAGGAGCAAAATACAAAGTCCCAGAGGCTGAGATAAGGAGAGTTTAACAGTACAAAGAATAAAGGAATTACAAAATAGTAAAGAACATAATACGTAACAACGAGTAATCTAGGATGTGACATTCTCATACTTGTGCCAGTTCCCCATCTTACAGCAGAGTAGGATGTTTATGGTATTGAATACTACATTGGCTGGTTTATCTGGCTATGCTGGGTGTGGCCCCTTCCAACCTCTCGTGAAGAAAATCAACTCAATCTCAATCATTGCCAAATCCAGGACAATGACTTCCTTGTCCTTCATGTGCCTGGAAGTTGTTTCCAGGATTAGTTGTTCCATCACCTTCCCAAGGTTTAAGGTGAGGCTGACCAGCCTTGAGTCCTTTTTGAAGACAGGAGGGACATTTGCTTCACTCCAGTCTTAAGGCACTTGTGCTAGTCACCATGAATGATGAAAGATAGTTGAGAGTGGCCTTGCAATGACCTCAGCCAGTTCACTCGGCATTCATGGGTGCATTCCACTAGGGCCACCAGACTTGTGTAAATACGTTTTTCTTAAGTATTTCCTTCTACCAACAGTACACGTTCCTTGCTCCACACTTTCTTCCTTGTCTATGGGCCTGGGATTCATAAAAGCTAGTCTGGCTAAGAAAAACTGAGACTAAGAAGGCGTTTGGTATCACAGACTTTTCTATATCCTAGGTCATTCAAAAGTAGGCCCAAATTTTTCCTATCCTTCCTTGTGTCACCTACAAACTTAAAGAAGCCCTTCTTGTTTTCTTTGACATCCACGCTAGATAATATTTCCATATTCCTCCCACATTACCTATTTTTGTGAATTTTTCCATGCAGTCTGGGCATTTTTGCGTAGCTTCCTACTTGTTGGGGATTTGTTCTCATTGGTGTGAATGTATGTCTTTGGTCCAGGTTATGGATAGTGCACAGGACAGCCACTTTTGTGTGGCTTCTGAATGATTTGCTGCTAGTTTATTTAAGTGATTGTTCATCCTGCTCATAGCCAACTCAGAGAATCCCCTTCAGTTGATTCCAGAAGAAAGATGTGAAAGGCCACTGCCTATCTAAGAAACTAAAAGAGAGTTAAGATGGGAAAGTATAAAAATAAGGAAAACCAGAGGGAGGAAAAATAAATGCCTAAAGTGCAAGTGTGAACAGAAATTTCTAAAGAGACAAAAAAAAAGGAGAGGCATGAGAATAAAAGTTGATCTTTTTTTAAACAGAGTGAAGAAATTTAGTCTCATCTTAATGTTTATTATTGAGTTCCACAGTGCGGGAGGGGGAATGGGGAAGGAAACATTTAAAACCTAGAGGTAACTACCCAAAGGGTGCTTATTTCCTAAGAGAAAGGAAATCTATGCAAGTTTCAGTCCTTAGGTATGAGAAACATACTGACAATTTACCATGCTGAACTTAAATGCATGTGATACCCAATCCTTGATAAGTTTATGAAAGATTATCTATACTTTATAGGTTATGCATTGAAGACTTTCCTCATATTACCTTGAAAATCTTTTTAATAAGATGATCTTGAACTTGGATCATTTTTTTTTAGATTTGTCAATATATCTTCATTTTCAATGCTAAATATTTTTCCTTTTTTTTTTTTTTTGTGTGTATCAGGCTACCGAATGTCAGCACCACAAAAATGTCCAGAAGAAATATATAAAATAATGCAGAGGTGCTGGGACTACAAACCAGAAAACCGTCCAAAATTCAGTGAAATTCAGAAAGAGCTATCTTCAATCAAAAAGAAAGTGACATAGTGATAAACAAGTGCCAAATTCCATGTGTGGGACTTTATTTTCCAGTGAAGTAATTTTTCTCCCTGAAACACTATGCATTTATACAACCTTATTTGCAATACTCTTCTAGGATTACTTTAAAAATGACTGGGTTTTTATATACATGTGTACCATCTTGGATGATGTCTGCACCTGCATTGAAGATATATACTGCAAAATGCTATATATGCAGTCACAGTAATATTGTCATTTAGGTTACCTGTAAATAGAAAAGCACATACTATAGATGTAAGGGCCTGTGGCTTCTACCTGTTTTACAGCAAGTAGCTGCTAGTGACATTTTTCAGAGGTTTTCTACTTTAATCTCCATTCTCACTCTGCTATCCCTCTCCTGTATGTCCACACCAGCAGCACTCTAATATGGTGACTGTTACACATGCTGGCCTTAAAACAGAAGACAGTTTAGACAAATATTTCACCTAGAAATTTTTACTTTTTAAAAATTTTGTAACTGGTATTTTTGAGTGATACTTTGTTTAAGAATGAAGTTGATTTAGATTCTGGATACAAATGTTCTTACTGAACAGTGAAATCCAGAATTTTCTTTTGCAGGAAACTGAGTTACTTGTGCTTTTCTTACCATGCTGTCATAAACACTTCATACATGTTATGTGATTTACTTAAGCCACATCTTCCTTTACAAAACCATCAGAATTCAGTGATGTCTCCTTTACAATGACCCACAATTTGAAATCTTGACTACACATGTTTGGCAATACTGGAAATCATCTGCCTTCTAAGTAATATGTAAAAACAATAGGACTGCAGGAAGAGGTTTACTAATGATAGCAAGCAGATAACAAATATCATTGATCTTAGAGGACTTAAAGAATGTGAATTGCTAGATTTGGTTTTGATCCTGATTTTTTTTAACTAAAATTCGTATTAAGGATCAGAATGTAGCTGAAGCCTACAAAAGTTCTTGCTAAGCAAAAATACATTCCATGAATAGTGTCCAAAGGAAATGCTGTGTGGCATAAGGAAGTTATTCAAGAAACCAAAATAAAGAAGTATGTGTAAAGCCTCTCACTGGCTGAGCATAGAAAAGTAGAAATACTAACCTTCTAACTTTTTGAAATCATTGCAATCAGATTTCAAAAGACTGCAAACAGATGAGTTTAAATGTCACCAGGAATAAAAACCTGTCAGAAAGAATAAAAACGTACTAGATGGGGGATGGAGGAAATGCACCATTTCTTCCTCTGATGCCTCTTTGTAGCTGGAATTATTTTCTGGAGCCCTACACAGAGATAGCAACAAGTTACAATATCCTGGTCCAAGTTCCAGAGTTAAATTTTTCTAAATATTAACTACTTTTTTTTTTTCAGATTGGGGATTGCTATTTACTGGGAATGCACGAAAGAAGGACTGTAAGCATCTGGAATGTTAATTATCCCTATATTTTATTGTTACAGTGTGATTGAGATCTAATGAAGTCAGTGACTACATTACATTTTTATTTGTTAACTTCCATTGTTCACATTTTCCTCTCTAAAGTGTATTTATAGTAGTGCTGAGTGTAATGTTTAAGGGCTATATGTGATTAAAGTATGTGTCATCTGAAAGAGTTTGTCTATTACATTGGAGTTAATGTCCAAATAAAATAGTAAATGATTACACTGGAGCACATCACCTGAATTTGAGATAGAACTGTAAGTGTTGAGATAGAACATCTAAGTGTAAGAATTAGGGAATGCTTCTTGCATTTCTTAAGTTACTTTTTACTTGAAGCCAAGGAACCATAAACAAACTGGTGGCATAAATTTAAACTTACATATAAACATATTGATTATATCTGTTTAGTTCTGTAGTTCTAAGTAGCCCAAAGATACTTTTCAAGAACAACAGGAAACATTCTTTTTGGTTGGTATGCTTTAAAAGTAGTGCATGAAACTTCTGCCTTAATCTGCTAATATGCTAATACAAATTCAAGTGTACTAAGATTTAAGAATTGTTCCACAATCATTTGGAAAAATCCAAGATTCATTCAACTGCAGGTCCTTATGTGTGCGTCACTGAAGTCTGCAAGTAAGGATAATGATTTCTCCTGTGTCAGCATTCATAGCTTCTGTAGAGAGTTAATACTCTTCTTCTGTGAAAGAGATGAACAGTTTTATTGCTATATCCCCTCTTGACAGCAAAGAAATAATTTTATAAAGTACAATATGGTTTTACTTATCTTAACCAGTCACCATCCTGACTCTCATGCAAGGATAAAAATTGTACTTGTATTTTATTCTGAAATAGTTAACATTTGAAATTGATATCCCACTTCTGTTTAAATTTAAGATTCTTTTAAAGACATGGTATTTCTATATCAGCAAGATTCGTCCTGATGTAGGTATTACTTCAGTTCAAAAACAGTAATTCTTTGGAAAAATACCAGAATGCGTTTATGGGTGTAGAGTAAATTGAAACATAGGTACACGTCTCTTCAATTATTTAAACTGTTTTCTTATCATTAATTTGTCAGGTTCACAAACGAATCTGCCATACAGTGAAATTTTAAGAAAGATGTTATATTCCAGAACCAAAGCTGCCATTTCTGCATTCTGTTGACTTTTGATGACTTAGTAAGTTAGCCAGATATGATAATTTGGCTCATGTACAGTGTTTATCCTAGAGAAGTTTTAAATATGTGAAGACTCAGTCTCTTTTGCAAGTGTTGTGTTTCAGATAGATTCTTACATTGTCACTGTCCCAACCAGGGTGTCCCTGAGGGAATCCTGAGCTTTTTACACAGTTGAGGGAAACTCTGAATACTGTTAAGGGTCAGGTGGGAATACCTCAGCCTGTTACATGAGATGAAATTCAACAGATTGTTATTTTCATCTTTTTTCCAAGGAATTGCACTCATCATTTTAAGAAGGATTGGTTTAGAGTAAAACTGTATCCTCAGTTTGCTTTCAGTAGAAATTACTACATGTTAGCGTCAGAGTTCACTTGTCAGTGAAATCATGTGAATTCCTAAGCATTTCAATTCTGTAGAGAGTAAAATAACAAAAGGTGTCTTGTTTGAAAACAAATCTTACTTCAGCAAAGTGTGATCTTGAAGAGTCAGCATCCCACCAAGATGTTCTCTTTGAACTGTACATTTTCATTAGTTCTTAATTAAGCCAATGAACTAGTTTCTATTTTAGCAGCTACAGTCTGTGCTGTGAGTATAGGGCACAAACTCTTCAAAGAGGTGCCCGAATCAAAAGTGAGCAAAGAGATGCCATGAATGTCACCTCTTTGCCTCAGAACAGCCTCTTGCTCTCTAATAAGGAATGCTGGGTTGCCTGGACTCAAGGATCCCTTCAGCTCACTCCGAAAAGGTGAGTAAACCTAGGGCAGGGTGGCTTTTCTGTTGTTCTTAGTAGACTTATGGTACCAGGATTTTAAAGCTCAGCAGCTATCTCCCCTTCTTAACAAAAATGTGCCTTTTTACAGAGTTGCCTAGTGTTTTTATTGGAAATTGTTATTGGAAAATGCATCACAATAATATCACAATAATAAGACAAGGAACAATGGATACAGGCTTGAACATACAAGATTTCACCTCAACATGAGGAGAAACTTCTTTACAGTGAGGGTTATGGAGCACTGGAACAGGTTGCCCAGTGAGGTTGTGGAGTCTTCTTCTCTGGACATATTCAAAACCTGCCTGGTTGAATTCCTGGATGCATACCCCAGGTCATCTTGCTTTGGCAGGTGGGTTGCACCTGATGATCTCTGGAGGTCCCTTCCAACCTCTAACATCTGTGATTCTGTGATCACCAGCAGGCTACTGATAAGGACTGCAGTTTGTAAAGTAAGCCTAACAGAAAACTGTTCAAGGAAATTTTCAATTATTCATGTTTAAATATTTTTCATCCATGTCTTTGACAACCTGTTATGCTTTCTGAAATCCTACAAGCACATGACTAAAACCGTGAGGTTATCCATTTGTTACCTCATATCTATTTTGCACCCACTGTACAGATTCTAAAAAAATAAAATAAAATAAATAAAATAAAATAAATAAATAATTTTCTGAGGTCACAGAGTAACTGACTTTCAGAAGCATTTAAAAATGTGTCCCCCCTTTCCCCATTTTTTCAGATGTCCTTACTGTCATAGCCTCTAAATGGCAATGCGGTATTTGAAGAGATGAGTAAGCATGTAAATAGCATCATCAAACATGATATTCTAGAGCAGTACTTCAGAAAATGGCCAATTGACAATAATAATGATAACATTATGGAATTTAAAAAAAGCTAATTGAAAGAGTCCGCTTTCTCTAACAGCTGTCCTCTTTGTAGGCAATACAAATGTTTGTTATGCCAGCACACTTGGATTTGTAATGTTTTTATGACTGAGCATAAAACAGTTTGCTAGTAAACTATGAACTCACCAGCCTGTTTTTTCTCTTAAAGCACAAAAAGACATGTGATATTGCTGGATGCATTCTTGCTAGGTAAGTCATGATATAGAGGGAAAATAGAGAGGGAAGAATACCCTTGCTACCAAACATGGTACATATTTTTGTTCCTAGAATCACATTCATACAGTCATTCATTTTCAGAAACATAGGACTTTAATTAGTGATTAGAAAATAAAGGGCAAGTCTAGTATTCCTGAAATGCCAAACAACCGTGAGTTTTTAATATGGATCTGGTACTTCAGCTTTATTATAAAGGGTTTTTTCTAGTTTCCTTCTGCAGATACACTTTAAAAAATGCAGTCCTTAAACAGCTGTCATTAACAGTTTAAAAGAAAAATTCAGCAACCTCAGGACACTGTCTTTAAGGGTAAATTCAGTAAAGAATATATTTTTAAATCTTGTGCCAGGATAGACTTCCTTTTTTAAAAAACTAACAAAGAAAAAGCTTAACAGTCTGAAAGTTCCACACTGAAATAGAAGAGCCCTTTCACTCGTTCATTCTGATCGGTTTCTTTCCTGAAACTGGTAGTGTGCCTGTGATTTCCAGCTGTTACACACTTCTCAGCATTGCACGTTAGTGCCTTCTTAACACCCAACTTTACTTTCTGACCAAGGAAGAAGGAAAAACCCTCTCATTGTAAAGTAAGCAAGTTCTGCCTGATTAGATTGCGAGCTACATGCATTGTTATTTTTCAGCTGTTTAGTTTATAGCTGTAAAAGACTAGTTCATTTATAGACCCCAGATTATATTTCCTTTCTCTAAATCAAAAACTGTTAGCCATACTCTCAAAAGATGAGTAAATAAAGCCCTAAAATAAAATTGACCAAGATCTTGAAGTGAAAATACAGAACCGCAAACTTAACTCTTTCTTCCTCTATCCTCTCAGAATTGAATGCTTTGTAAATAAAACTTGCAATACCTGCTTTTGTGGGTTTTGATAAATATGACCTGTTGTTTTGGGGGAGGGACCAACAAGTCAAACCTGTTTTGCCACTACCCTCTCTTCCTCTCCCCCATTACAAGGTCCCGGATGAAGTGGAGGAATAAACTAGGCTGACACCATTAAGACTGGCCGCGGTGAGTGAGACGTAGGCCCTGTGCTTCATATGTTTCACATAGCTTCTGATACATGTAACTGCTTGCCTGGGAATGTGTGTGCAGTTTGCGTGCTATAGAGCATTTTGAATTGATTGGCTAAATTTGAATAGGTAATCTGCCACTGGGCCATTCCATTTTCAAAATGGGAATTTATAGGGGATGATTTGAAAAGTCCACACCTGTTGTTAGTAGATTCTGGACTGTGGCAAGGACGTGCATTCCTGTGTTCCTGTCTTCAGGCAAATATCTCTTTGTTCCATCAGCAATGCTTTCCAGCTATCAAGCTCTTTGCCATAGCAGCTTGCTCTCTCACATTTCCTGTTTTAGAATTTACCATTTTGGATTTTCCTTGTCTTTTGGATTACAAATCACAACTCTGGGTAGCACTTTATCCAGCAAAAGTTCTTCTAATTAGCAGCCCCATGGTTTTGTGAGTAATTTTGGCTAATTTACCTAACTGTTTCTGAAGGTTTTGAGGCTTAGAATTACCTATTGCTTGTCTCCGTTTCTAAGCCAAGGGGTCCATCTAAGCCAAGCGGTTCATCGCGCAACCCAAGTTGGCACTGCAGTTTGTTATTGCATTTATAAGGTTTTTCCTGTTTGTTCCTCTTAATTCCAAGTTTCTGATCTTTCTAGATTGTTATCCTACTGTGTTATTAGTACCTTTTCTGTGTAATTGACCACCATCAACCAGACAAATCATCCTGATTAATCAGTTTTTTTTTATATTTACTATACCATAATTCATATTTTATAATATTCCTGGCATATTAATTTTCATGAATTCTAACACCTCTGAAACAGTATAACCTAGGACTCACATTGCTAATAGCAAGCATGGCTTGGAGAGAAGTGTTCCTAAATTATAGTGGAACTGTCCTCTGGTTTTTGAACTAAAAATGTTTATAGATAAGCACATAACTGTTGTGTGTGCAGTAAGAGATACAGCACATACTTCTCCATTGAAATCCTTCATCGGTTAAAGCCAGTTATTCTTTTTAAAAGTATGTTTATTGCCTATTTCCTCTAGATTATACATGTCAAAAGTATGAGCCAGACTAAAAAAAATCCACACCACTGTCTTTACGTACAGTCAGCTCAGTCTTTTCTCAACATATGAAGAATTCCGTAATTGTTAACTGTAATAGTAATAGAAAATCTTTGGATTACTGATCTCTAACCTTCTTCACTCTGAACTTTTGCTTCAATTGTTAAAGAATCTTCCTACGCTTCAAAAAAAGTCTGCAATAAATTTACAGTTCTAGCCAAGTTCTTCTGCAATAATCTGGCGTATTACATCTCCCAAGCATTTCCTACTTCAGATGGCTCCATGTAATACAGATAATATGACAATGAAAATTGAAGTAAATATATTGTGAATTGTCCACATTTAAAATACATCAAAACCCCAACATTCCTAACTCCCTTCTGCTAAGGAACAACAATAAAGCTAAATATGCTTCTTAAAAAAGGAATTTTCTGCTGTCATGCTACGTCCAAAACAATACCTTTAAAATTAACAGCAGTGGCTTAATTCCAACTAAGCCTCATTGTGAACTTCCTACTTCTTAACAGACCTTTCCAAATTCATTTTCATTATTGTAATCGATTTTGCTTTTAGAAATTTGTCTTCTGCATGTCATATAACATGTATTTATACTGGTAATTATACCCTCACCACTACTATGAAGTGTTGAGACTTGCACCTTCAGAAGATAAACATTACTAAGTCAGCACAAATCTGCAGAGGACTGATCATTCACTAGGTGTCTGAGCTGACATGGCTTAATACATTTTAAAAATTACTAAAGTAATTTTTTTAGTTAAACCCTGTTACACAGTTTGAACAGCAATATTCCTTGCTCAAGTTACCTCTGCAATAGTTTGACTTGAACTCAGAAGGTAGGTAGAGCTGTACCTTCCTTCCTCTATATTAGGGAATGGAACAGTTGAGTTCAAGCAACCAGGTCAGGTGCTGTCACCGTGACTAGTATGTAGCATGGATGCAGCCAGGATGGCATAGAGAAAGCCTTGCAGTCTGCATGGCCTTTCTATAATAGGCCTTCACATGCTATAAATCTCTAATAAATCACCAGAGACTAGAACGTTCCTGTATCTTTGAATGTGGCTAACTCCTTAAATCACCTGAAGTTGTAGCGCTTAAGGAGAAAGAGTGACATTTTCGCTTTTGTCACGAAATACAATATACAAGGGGTAGTCTACATTATCTTCCTTCCTCTCACCGTATGCTTGGTTGTGTCACAGATTCAGCATCTTCAGTAGATTGAACAACTAAAGCATAGCTGTTCCCTCTACTAATTGTATCATTACCTGTAACTGAAAGGTAATTTGTATTTTACGTCAAGCTTCCCACCTAATTTTTATTAAAATACATACAACATTTAATAGGGTGTTCCATAAAGCTACAACATAGGAAAAAAATCATGATATAGGCTCATCACATAGCACACAAAACGAAGGCAGACTCCTACAAACAGATTTCAAGGACTGAAAAGCAGCAATAAACACCTGTTTTGCTGCTTCCATTAAAGATGTATGTAGTTATATGCATGTTCAAATGACTTCTAGAGATGAAATTTGGACTATGATTGGAAGGACTGCTGGTTTTTTGAGTTGCATTTGTTAATTTTTCTTTGTGTAATTGTGGGCAGCTGGAGAACGAGGAGGGATCTTAAGGAAGCAGAGAAAATTGCTTGTGACAATCGGTAACCTTGAATAGGGCAAGGTATCATTTGCAAACCTGTTGATTCAATTCACTTTTGTGCCAAAATATGCACCAGCAAGTTTAATATCAGGCTAAGGACCTTTTATTATCTTTTTGGTTCAAATACTATATTTGTGAAACAAATCGATACATAACTCTGGAAATGGGTGCTTCTCAAAAGTGCACATGTAAGAAAAAAGAAAATAACCTTTGTGAGTTTATCTGGGTTTTAAGCAAGTCTGAAAATGGTAACTATGTAATATAGTTGCCAGTTGTCTGTACTTTATAATTTTAAATAGATCTGCATTTTAATTTTATTTGGCAGTTTTTTTATATACTTTAAAGTAACACTTTTGAACTCAAGTTTTAACTATTTGTTTTCCTAAGCTTTCTTGTAAACTGCAGACCTCTTTTGAATAGTCCTTTGTGTTTTCATATGGACGAGTTACCACTAGTTTGTCTGCAGTCCCCCTTTTAATTCTTCAATAAATTTAAAATATTTGTATGAAGCTGTCTCATTTATTTTGGTATTTACAGGGTGTGTTTATTTGCTTGTATGTGCATGCCTTCAGCCTGATGTAAGGGATTTGGAGAGTCAGTGGAAGAGCAGAGAGGGGAAGAGTTGTTTTGGGGAGTGGATTTTTTACTTTCCAGCATATTCAGCTTCATGGCATGCCAGGTCTGCAGAGTTCTGTGAATGTTGCTTCTCAGTCCCTAAGTCTCCGCCACCTCCTTATTCTGAGAGCTTAGCTTAGGCCAAAGGCCACAGAGGGCTTGAAAGCCAAGTATTCCAATATTTAAGATGCTTGGTGAATTTACCTGCCAAAACCAAAGAGGAAACCTGTTGTTGCACTTGCTCAAAGTGAAGCCTGAGCCACCAGAGGTCACCAAGTAAAAAATTCCAGCAGAGACAGAATTACAAGTGTCTGGTAAGAAAATGGTTTGAAGGACTGCGTGGTCTCCATCACACACATTTACTGAGGCTACTTTGCAACTTGATTTCAGTCTTTGAAGTCACATTCTTGTCATAAGAAATGCAAAAATGCAGTAGGATCACCAAAATGGCCTGAATTGCAGGTGTACATTTTTCACGTCCAAGGACAGATAACACTAAGGGAAATGCAAATCAGTTATATCTCACTACCACTGTGCCATGAGTTTAGGCCCAGCCACAGCTGAGCTCCACACAAGTGCTCACAAAATGGCCCTCCCCTCCCATTTCCCTCCCCCCACAAACTCCATGGGATGGAAAGGAGACTCTGGAGAAAAATGTTGAGGAGAGTTTAATAGAACCATACAAATAACAACCATCAGGGAGAACACTAACGTTAATGAAATAGTATATAAAGCACGTGATACAAACCCAGCACTGACCTTAGCCCGGCCATCTGATCCTGCCCTACTGCACCATGCCATGGTCACCTGCTCAAAACACATGGATTTGCCCTGGCCAGCTTTTCATATATAGCAGGTATGATATCAGTATGGTGTCAAATGCTCCATTAGCTGGTTCAGATGCCTGTCTTGGCTGTGCCACTCCCAGCTTCTTGAGAAGTGTAAAAAAACAACCCAAAAACTTAACACTATTTGGCTGAACCCAGGACATTATTCATTCCTTATTCTATACCATCTACATCATGTCTAACAATTATTTAGCAATTAAAGTTGTACATTTTAATTCACTGGCTGTTCTCACCCCAAATTACATCACCCACCACAACCACCTACATCCTCGTGCAATAGCAATTCCATGGATGAGTTTGCCTTTGCCTGAAGCAGTTCAGACCCAGACCATCTTCCCTAATATATTCTTCATGTGTACTATAGGGACTTTGTCCCCTTCTAGACTATGTGGGAGTTTTGAATGGTCAGGGCCGGCTTGATTGGCAGATCCACTGGTGCTAACTAACCAGGTGGTTCATGCTAAATGCTTGTTCCAGTTTTTAAAGTTCCCACCTGTGATGGTTTTAAGTCTGTCTTTTTAATTTTTCTTCACAAAGTTCAAGCAGAGAAAGTGAAAGAATGTAAATAAGTCACTATTGGGTGTAAGAAAGCAAAATAATGATTATTCTAAACACTTCCATTGGAGAGATAGAAATGTTTAAGAATCTCTACTAAAAACAAGGTTGGGGATTTGGGCAGTCTGTGACTTGGCTTGCTCGCTCGGTTTCTGTCTGCCTGTTTCTTCTTTTCTGGCTGAAGATAACACACTGACATTGGCGAGCTACATCTAACAGCCTCTCTGCTTCTTGACTCTCTGCCTTCTGTCAGGGAGATCTGGGGGGATTCCTTCTGCCTGAGGGGGGAGGCCCTTTGGGGAAGGCCCCTTGCAGGAAGCAAAGGGGGCTTGGTTGTGCTTTTCTGTTGATTGGACATATTTGTAAATGTTGTGAATAGTGCATATTTGTACATATTCGTTGCATTTCATCATAGATTGTAGATTTGCTTGTGAATACAGCTTTCATTTGCTTCCAGACTGAGCTAGCCTGATTATTGTCAGTGTGGGATGGGGATTTCAGCTCTCACACTGTTACACCACCCCACATTGCTCTTAATGTAATTTTTACTTCTCTGTTGTAGAATTTGATTTTCCCAGCAGATAGGGGATGTGATACACCAAATCAACGCCATGCTCTTTGGCCTGGGTGTTTATGAGGCTGTTTTGGAAATGAGTTCCACTACCTGACTCAATTCTTTCAGGGGTGCCATGTTTCCATAGGTCTTGATTTTCAAGGCCCACGATACTGTTCCAGGTGCTGACAAAGGACACAGGTTTCCAGTCATCCAGTGGTTGTTTCCAGCATTGTGAACATAGTCTTTGCCCTGCCAGGTTTGTGGGAGTGTGATGTAGTCAATCTGTCATATCTCTCCATTGCAACCATCATCCCCCATACTACAGAGGCTTTTAACCAGTTGGCTTTCTTGATTGCAATAGTGTCCATGGTTACGTCCACTGCTCAGTCCTGGGTATGTCTCGGTGTTGCATCTCTTGCTTGATGACTTGAGGATTCATGAGCCCACCAGCTAATACCTGCTGCCAGGGTTTAAGTAGCCACAGTGGATGCCTATCTGTTTTTATGCCCTGAGACATTCTCTTTCACAGAATCACAGAATTATCAGGGTTGGAAGGGACCTCAAGGATCACCTAGTTCCAACCCCCCTAACCATGGGCATGGACAATCCACACTAGATCAGGTTGCCCAGAGCCACATCCAACCTGACCTTAAAAACTTCCACGGATGGGGCTTCCACCATCTCTTTGGATAACCTGTTCCAGTGTCTCACCACCCTTATGGTGGAGAACTTCTTCCTAATGTCTAATCTAAATCTACCCTCCTCTAGATAGGATCCATTCCCCCTAGTCCTATCACCACAAAACTTCCTGCAGATTGTGAGCTGCAAGACAACTGCATCAGCACCAGCTAGTTCCATGCTGTGCCGAGATCTTTAGAAGAGAAAAGAAGGCTCCCAGAGACAGGGAGACCGAGAGAGAGAGGGCAGGGGAGAGGTAACCTGACACGACTCAGTGTCTCTTGTGAGGGTGCCTGAGAAGGGGACGTGGCTGGGGTGTTCCCAGAGAAGCTGAGGGAAATTTAGCCCAGTGAAACTGGAAGAGGTTCTCAGAATGCAAGCTGCGAGGCAACTAGTCTTCTTGATCACTGGAACCCAATGAGTGGGGCGTGAGAGGGAGGGGGCGTGGTCAGACAGCTGGGAGCACCTGGCCATTGGTATAGACAGGCTAACAGGCACAGGGAGAGCAAATAGTGACTGAGTGTACCCCAGAGGCTCCTTTTGAATTAGCTCAGCAGTTGGCATGAGCAGGTTGTGTGAGCAGAACAAAATGTGCTTCAGTTTTACTGAAGGCATGATGGCGACTACTCGGAGGAAGAAGACTCTGCATCCAGGCCATAGGTTGTGAGGAATGCCACAGCCTTTCACAGGCAACAGGGGGCAACACTGACTATAGGTGTATGCGGTTTGAGCAGGTTTTTGACCTGCTCAGGCAGCTGGCACAGCTCCAGGATGAAGTGCTGGAGCTCAGGGAAGAGGTGAATCAGTTAAGAAGCATCAGGGAGAGGGAAATTGACAATGTTCACAAACTGATCTTTACAAATACAGAACAGGAGTTGACTCTTAGTGGAGCAGAGGATTTGATATCCTCTTATCAGCAAGCCCCTCAGCCTTTCTGTAGTAACTTGCATGTGCAGGGTCAATGGAAACAGGTAACTACCCAATGAAACAAATGAAATAAATGGAGCAAGCCTGCTCCTTTAAGAAGCACACCACCCACAGTGCCCTTACAGAACAGGTATGAGGATCTGCAAAAGCTATTGGCTGTGAGCAAGGATGAGGGCTCATGAAGGCCAAAAGTGCCACAAAGGCCAGAAGTACTACCAAGGCTGACCTGCCTCAGGCCAACAATAAAAACTGATCCTGAGAAGAAAAATCATAGGGTCATTGTTGTAGGGGACTCTCTTCTGAGGGGAGCAGAGGGCGCGGTATGCAGACCAAACCCACTTCATAGAGAGTTCTGCTGTCTCCCTGGTGCCTATGTAAGGCTGTTGTAGGTAATCTTCCCACCCTTCTGAGTCCTTCAGACTAATACCCACTTCTGGTTTTTCAAGTGGGTAGTGACGATGCAGCAGTGAGAGGCTCACAATCAATTAAAAGAGACTTCAGGACCTTGGGTAAACTACTAAAGGGATTAGGAGCTCAAGGTGTGTTCTCCTCCATCCCTCTGACAGTGGCAATGGATGAGGAAACATTTAAAAAGAGCCAACAGGTCAATTCATGGCTCCAGAACTGGTGTTATTGAGAAGTGTTTGGATTTTATGATCACAGCTCAGTTTACAGGGCACCAGAATTGTAAGCAACCAATGGGATGCACCAGTCCCAAAGAGGGGGAAAGGATTCTGGGGCAGAAGTTAGCAGGGCTCATTGATAGGGCTTTAAACTAGATTCGAAGGGGGAAGGGGTTGTGAATGTCATGCTTGCCTATGAAAAACATTGGGGCAGCTCACCAGAGGCAGAGGGATGGAGAGCTAGCAAGGGCTCTCAACTTGTTGCCTCTCAACTTGTTGCAAGCCAAGCCAAGCCAAGCACTGGGACACCCCAAGGGAATGAAGGGGGGATTCACCTAAGAGGGTGCCTTGGCCGGCCCAGCTGAAGTGCCTCTACGCTAATGCATACAGTTTGAGCAAGAAACAGGATGAATTAAGGACCACTGTACTGATGGAATGCTATGACATAGTGGCTGTTACTGAAACTTGGTGGGTGGTTCCCATGATAGGCACGTAGGGATAGACAGGTACAAGCTTTTCAGGAAGGACAGGCAGGGTAGGAGGGGAG
>VXBD01006002.1:84905-100296 GCA_013399975.1 Indicator maculatus | reverse complement strand
TCTATGATTCTCTGATTCTCTGATTCTATGAGTGAGGGAGAGGGGGCAGGTTGCTGGAGGGAGGGGAAGGGGGAGCAGGATTTCCATGCCTAGTCAAGAGAACAAATTATTCTTTCCCAGTCCACCCTTGCCTCCAGTAGTTTGTAATCCTTGCAACCATGACAGCCACTTCTGTCTGCCCCAGAGAGCAGGATAAATCAGAGCAGAACAAAAGTCCTTTGCTGGGAGCTGGGCATGTGCAGCGCCTTTCAAAGGGGAGGCACATTTCTCTATAGATCTGCCTTCTCCAGGGACTGCAACTCTGACAGCAGGGAGATGAAGCAAAACAACCCACTTCAACCTACCCCCTTTTCCTAGAGCTCACCATGGGGGGAACAAACCCATCCCAGTCAAACCACAGGGCAGAGCCATAATTCACACTTGGTGCTTTGCTGCTTTAGTTGTTTAAATGTTCTAATTTTTTTTTTTTTTATTATCCCCCCCCCACTTAATGTTTTCAAAGTTTGGAGTAATAATTACATGTAATCCAGGCTCCTTTGGCGGCAGAGCTGGAAAACTTGGAAATAATGAGGAAAAACAAACCAAATGTACCAATTATTAGAGCCTTTGGGGAACCTGCAGAGCTCTAGTGAGCTGAATCCAGAGCTTCAGAGAGAAGCCATTCAAACTGCATTCCTCACCAGACTGGGAAACAGGCAGACATCGACCCTCCCCTCGCCCACACACCCCGAGTGAGAAGCTCTAAATCAACCCAACCATACCAGGCAAGCTCCTCAAGTCCAAGCAGCCACTCTGCCTTTTGTTGATAGCAACGTGGCACATGGCAGAGCTCCTGCAGGACAGGGCTGCTGATGGTCCCATCGAGGGAGAGGAGAGGAGAGGAGAGGAGAGGAGAGGAGAGGAGAGGAGGGGAGGCACTGGTCTCCTCCCATGCTCTCACAGACCAAGATGTGTTTTCTTGCAACTTTTCCAAGCCATGAGGGCAGCAAACTCAGTCCTGTTCCAGTTATATTTGTACCAGAGGAGACCTGGGCTCATGCCAGCTGAACGAGGTCCTGAAAACGAGAGTCATGGGGAGTTTAAGCCCTTCTGCTCCTCAGGGGTTTCTTGGGAATGGACTGGGATTTTCTGTGAGCTCCTAATTAGACACCTATTTGCATGGACAAATGTTGGCTTCTGGGTTGTGCCCTACTTCAAGGCCTGGATATTGGTGAGGTGTGAGACATTCCATTAGCTGCTGTGTTCCAGTGCCAGCAGAAGCACTCAGTACAGCCTGCGCCTTATTACCCCATCCCTCACCTCCCCCCATCTGCATTAGGCTGCCCTGGAGCTGGGAACCACTCCTCACCTGGCTGACATTGCTGGAGAGACAGCAAACCACTGGAGAGAGTCCAGTGGAGGCTACAAAGCTACTGAGGGGCCTGGAGCAGCTCTGTGAGGAGCAAAGGCTGAGAGCCCTGGGGCTGAGAGCCTGCAGAAGAGCAGCCCCAGAGGGGAGCTGAGCAATGCTCAGCAAGAGCTGAAGGAGCTGTGGGGGGCAAGAGGCTGGGGCCAGACTCTGCTCAGTGGTGCCCAGGGACAGGCCAAGGGGCAATGGGCACAGACTGGAACCCAGGAGGTTCCATCTGAGCAGGAAAAGAAAGTTCTTTGTTGTGAGGGTGCTGGAGGCCTGGAGCAGGCTGCCCAGAGAGGTTGTGGAGTCTCCTTGTGTGGAGAGCTTCCAAGCCCCACTGGGTCATTGCTGGGCAAGCTGCTGTGGGTGCCCTGCTGGAGCAGGGGGTTGGACTGGATAATCTCCAGAGATTCCTTCCAACCCTCACCACTCTGTGACTGTGTGACTCTAGAGGCTGTCTGTCTCTTAGATGGCAGAGGGCACATGGCCTTGTGGCTGAGGGATCCTCCACGCCCCCTGAACCACTTTGGAGCCACGCAGCACCTCCATCACCCTCCTGGCACAGCAGAACCAGGAGCAGTAACTGCTCTGCAGACAAATCCTTCCTCTATCTCAGATGAAGGCAACTCAAAGCCCAGCCTGGGAATGCCTTTGAAGGAAAACAAAAAACTCCAAGGGTGTAGAATCAGGAACAGCCACATGTGAAGATCATTATCTGTACAAGTAGTGCCATCCCCAGAGCCTGTGCCAAGGAACCCACAGCCATGAAGCTCCTCTGCATAGGAAATAACAAGGAATTGTGCAACTGCTGTTGCAGTCAGAACACACAACCAGAGCTGGGAAGCTTGGGGGCAGACTTTTGCCAAGCTCCTGGGTGTCAAACCTAAACCTGATTAGGCTTCAGACAGAACTCCCAGAGTCACCTCTCCTCTTGAAGACTCCTGGAGGAAGCACTGGTTTGCCCAGTGAGAAGCATCTAAATGGAGCAGAAACATTTCTGGGGGTTTGTTTCAGATTGAAATAATTTCTGCTGGGGTTTTGGAAAGCCAAGGCAAGCCAAGAGCTTGGACTTAAAACAAATTAAAAAAGGAGGGAAACATTTCTCTCCTGTTTTGAATTGCCTTCCATTGGATAATCCAAATCTTCATGGACAGGGAAGAGATTCCTCCAAACATTCCCATCCAATTTGAAATAGTAAATTAAAAGAAGCTGAACAGTTTTAAACAGTTCCCTTATTAGCAGCAATGTAATCTCCTTCCCACCAGCATCAGGACACAACCTCCACTGTTTTGTCTGCCATCCTTCTGCAGGGTGAGGGAGGTGATTCTACTCCTCTGCTCTGTTCTTGTGAGATCCTACCCACAGCACTGGGTCCAGGTCTGGTGCCCCCAACCCAAGAAGGACATGGAACTGCTGGAGAGAGTCCAGAGCAGGCCATGAAGATGATCAGAAGGCTGGAGAACCTCCCTACGGGGACAGGCTGGGAGAGTTGGGGCTGGTCAGCCTGGAGAAGAGAAGGCTCCAGGGAGAACTTAGAGCAGCCTTCCAGTACCTGAAGGGGCTGCAGGAGAGCTGGGAAGGGACTTTGGACAAGGGCTGGGAGTGACAGGATGAGGGACAATGGCTTTGAGCTGGGAGAGGGGAGATTGAGAGTGGAGATGAGGAAGAAATTCTTTCCAAAGAGGGTGGGGAGAGATTGGAGCAGGTTGCTCAGGGAGGTTGTGGATATCCCCTCCCTGGAGATGCTCAAGGCCAGGCCAGCCTGGGCTGGTGGGAGGTGTCCCTGCCCACGGCAGGGGATTGGAACTGGATGAGCTTAAAAGTCCCTTCCAACCCAAACCATTCTATGAATCTCTGATTCCATGATCCTATGGTTCTATTATTCCACTCACAGGAGGGTTAGCTTTAGGGTCCCTGTTGAGAAGTTGAACTGTCTCCAGCTGGTTTCTAGGGGGACCAAGTACCCTTTTCCCTGCCTACCCTGCTGGCAGCCTTGGCATCACTGGGTCAGAAGCATCCAAACTGATATTTGCCTGGTAAACATTTGCCTGTTTCACTTTCCTTCTCCCCAGCTACATCTGCCAGCTGCTGCCACAGGACCAGCAGCTTGGCTCAGGCTCTGAATCCCCCCAAAATCTGGGTGTGCATACACAAAGAGTAAAAGGAACCCTGCTCCAAAGGGGCCTCTAGCCTGCAAAATGGGGCTAAATATTATTTGCTCTGCAAGCTCTGCATGAAAAATGATAAAATGAGGTTAAATCTCTGCTTTTTCTCTCTCTCTCTCTCTTTTTCCCGCCCTCTTTTTAATGCATGGAAAGATAAAAAAACAAACCTTCTGAGCCCTGGTGATCGCCTTTCTTTTCTCTTTTATGATATTTACTAAAGACTTAAAGATGGGAAGAAGCAGAGTCTAGGGGCTGAGATGAAAAGGTCCCAGATCCCCAGCGGGATAGGGAGGCTTCCAACAGGAGGCACAAGCTGCTGGGCTTTGTTTCTCCACTCAAACATGGGACCAGGCACAAAAGGAGGGGAATAATATCGCTCTCCCAGGCAGCCAGCCCACGCCTGACAATCATCATTCCAACCTAAAAAAAAAAAAATCAAAAAATGTAAAAACAATTAAAAAATAAAAAAAATAAAAGGGGGAATGCCAGCAAGGGAAAATGATTTGGGATTAAGGGCTCCCCTGCCCCACCTGCTGACTCAGGGTATTCTTCTACTGAATAGACCTTCAGCTTCTCCCCTCCTTGGGTACCCCAGGGATGGATCCATCCCTTTCCGGGCCACCGTGGACATGCTGTGGGATCAAAATGCCTGTGGAAAGATTCCTGGGGAGCTGCTGGTGTGAACAAAAGGGCAACCTGTCAATGACCCCATGCCAAGCACAAACGCCAGGCTTAGAGGGAAGGGGCAGCTCGGGGTTTAGCTGCGAGGCAGAGGCTGGGGGGAACAGGCAGCACAATGCAGGCTAATGGCTGAGCTGACCATGGGGCTGGGCAGCTCAATGCCACCCCAGGAACTCCCTGTAATCCACCATTATATCCCTCCTTTTGACATGGCTTTGCTCTGCTTAGCTCTGCTCTTGGGGCTTTGCTCCCAAGGAACAAGGCTGAGCTGACCATCCCCTTCCCCGCTAGTCCCAAGGTGTGGGGACAATGCTCAATTTTCTCCTAACAGCACAAACACAATGACAGAGCCAGGCTGGCCTTAGATGTCAATGGAGCATCTAAATCCACCCCTTTCTCCCCACAGTCTCCCCTCGAGGTTACAAAAGCCTTCATCATCTGCTGCATCCAAGGGTGAGGAGCTCCACAGCTTGCCCAAAGTGCTTCCATTTGACTTGGATTGTTCCCTCCTGCATGAAGTCTCACACGTTCCCACAGAGCATCCTGCTCCCTCAGGCTGGGGAGACACTGGAACAGGTTGCCCAGGGAGGCTGTGGATGCCCTCTCCCTGGAGGTGTTCAAGGTCAGGTTGGACAAGGTCTTGAGCAACCTGGGCTGGTGGGAGGTGTCCCTGCCCATGGCATGGGGGTTGGAACTGGATGATCTTGAAGGTCCCTTCTAAGCCAAATAATTCTAAAATGTTATGATCAGTATCCATCCATCCATCCATTCTTCCATCCATCCCAAGTGAGGGTAGGAGATGTTGTTCAAAGGCTCCTCAGTTCCCCAGCCCCATTTGCTGCACAGGTCAGACATTGCTGAGTGTTTTCAGGGCTATGAAATCCTCTCACCCACAGCCAAGAGGCTGGGGGCAGACTCTTGTCAGTGGTGCCCAGGGACAGGACAATGACACAAAGTGGAACCCAGGAGGTTCCACCTGAAGAGGAGGAGAAAGTTCTTTGTTGTGAGGGTGCTGGGGGCCTGGAGCAGGCTGCCCAGAGTCTCCTTGTGTGGAGAGCTTCAACCCCAGCTGGGCCATTGTGATCCTGGGCAAGCTGCTGTGGGTGCCTCTGCTTGAGCAGGGGGCTTTGACTGGATGATCTCCAGAGGTTCCTTCCAACCACACCATGCTGGGATTCTCAAATGATGTACAAAGGAGTGATTATTTTTTTCTTTTTGTGAAGACCTGAGCTCAACAGAAGGCATCTGCCTCTCCAAGCCAGCTTTTAAACCTGGGGTATGAGCATCCCTGCTTTGGTGGCTGATAATTTAGGGAATGCTTTCAGCTTGCTGTGGGAATCTGTCCTGTTTTCAGCTGGAAGAGAGTTAATTACCTTCCTGGTAGCTGCTTCAGGCTTGTGTTTTGGATTCAGTGTGGGAACACTCTTGATAACACACAAGGGGTTGTAGCTGTTGATAAGTTGTGTTTATCCCAAGTCAAGGCTTGTTCAGCTCCTCATGTCTGGCAGCCAGCAGGCTGGAGGGGCACAAGACACTGGTAGGGGGTACAGGCAGGTCAGATAACCCTAGCTGGCCAAAGAAATATTCCATACCATAAGGACATCATGCCCAGTCTATAAACTGGGGAGAGTTGGTTGGGAGGTGCTGATCAATGCCCAGGGACTGGCTGGCATCGGTCAGCTGGTGGTGAGGAATTGCACTGAGCACCACTTGGCTTTCCTGGGATTTATTTATCTCTCTTTTCCACAGAATCCCAGTATGGTGGGGGGTGGAACTAGCTGATCTTCAGTCAGGGACACCTTCCACTAGACCAGGTTCCTCAAGGCCCTGTTTAACCTGGTCTTGAACACCTCCAGGGAAGGGGCATCCACAGCCTCCCTGAGCAACTTGTTGCAGTGTCTCTCCACCCTCACTGGAAAGAATTTCTTCCTAATCTCCAGTTTCAATCTGCCCTCTTCCAGCTCTGCCTCACCCCAACAAGTGTATCACCACAACTTCTACATCAGCCCAGCATCAGACTTCAAGGTGAGACTTGATGTGACCCTGGGCAGCCCGCTCTAGTTGGAGATATCCCTGCTTACTGAAGGGGAGTTGGACAAGATGACCTCTGAAGATCCCTTCCAATCCAATGTGATCTGTAAGGTGAATGTACATCACCACAACTACATCACCACAACTTCTACATAACCACAACTACATCACCACAACTGCTACATCACCACAACTTCTACATCACCACAACTACTGCATCATCACAACTACATTAGCACAACTTCTACATCACCACAACTTCTACACCACCACATCTCCATCACCCCAAAATCTCCATCACCACAACATCTCCATCACCATATCTACATCACCACAACATCTACATCACCACAACTGCTGCATCACCACAACTGCTACATCACAACTGCTACATCACAACATCTACATCACCCCAAAATCTCCATCACCACATCTCCACCACCACAACTTCTACATCACCACAACTTCTACATAACCACCACTGCTGCATCATCACAACTACATCACCACATCTCCATCACCCCAAAATCTCCATCACCACATCTCCATCACCACAAGTTCTACATCACCACAACTACATCATCACTACTTCTACATCACCACATCTCCATCACCCCAACATCTCCATCACCCCAACACCTCCATGAAACCCAGAAGCTCTAATGGAGCCAAAACAGAATTATCTTTCAAAAACCATCACCTGCCTCAGTTTAAAGTCTTGGGGTGAAGGAGAATCAACCTCAACACTAGAGGCACTTTCTTCCTGTTTGCCAAGACCTTCCTGGTCAGCTCTTCACATGGGAAAGGGCAGGGTCTGCCTTTGAAGAGGTGCATGAAAAGGCCTTGCCAAGGCAGACAATTTGGAGGCATTACAGTCACAATGCTCCGTTGCACCATCCATCAATTCTGTGTCAAAGCCCAGCTGAAACACAGCTTTCAGTAGGGGCCAGTGATGAAGTGACAATGTCACCCACATCCATGAGGAAGGTCTGCAGCACATTTATCTCTGTGAGAACTGGGAGCCTCCAGTGATTTTGCTTAATCCTTTATATGAGGTTCTGAATTGACAAGAGATTCAGGCTGGGGAAGTGGCCAGAAAGTGAAACCCTGGCACCAGGGTCCTTGTGTTCTGTGGTGTTGTGACAATCTCTGCAGCATCTCCTCGGAGCTGTGATTTGGATGCCCAACAGGGTGTTGAATTTGGAGTTGTCTGTGAGATTTCAGCTCTCCATCTCCTGTTACTCCCTCCTGCAGGGCTGGGAACTGCTCTGAGTTTTGTTTTGGTCTGAAAGAAGGCAGTGGTTGACTGCTGTTTGCCTCAGCCTCCAGCTGCATTGCTCATGGCTTCCAGATCTAGTGTGAAGTGTCCCTGTACACGGCAGGGAGGGTTGGAACTGGATGATCTTTGAGGTCCCTTCAACCTTAACAGTTCTATGATTCTATGATTCTACAGCCTTGTGGCACCAAACCCAGGACCTGCTGAGGCCTGCTCATGCCTGATCACTGGAATCCCCAACCTTCCCAAATCCCTTAAAGGAGAGACCCAGCCCAGAGCAGGAGAAGGGCAGGACGGCCTCTGGTCCTGCACTCCCTGTTCCTGCTCTTCCAGTATTTCTCCTCTCAGAGGGTGCCTGCACTTGGGGTTCTGCACTTCATCTTGTTCATAAACCTGATGCTAGGCAGAATACTTGGCTCAGCTGGAGCGTGACCCACAGCTATAAATCTGCTCTGCTCCCCCTACTCACGCCCCCACGGAGCTGCTGTCACTGCCCATTTGGAGTTGAAAAACCAAACATGACATTTCCCAGGTGCAGATGTGTTTGTCTCCCCTCCCTTCCAGACTTCCTTGGCTTCTCTCTCTCTCTTTTTTTTTTTTTTTTTGAAGAGAAAGAGATTGACCAGGCTCTCTTCCTGGGTGGAAACACTGAGACAACAGCTGAGCTGGGCCAGAGGGACTGCTTGGATACCCAGGGGAGATGGCTGGCTGTGGCACTCCAGCCACCCCTTCAACCATCCAGGCTGAGGAGCATGGCTGGAGGTCTTGTCTTGGCCCAGGAGGACACCAGAGGAAATGAGTGAGCTGCTAGGGAGGATGGGGAAGGTTGCCTGGTGCTCACTGGCTCTGAGAATTCAGAGAGTCATAGAATTGCCTGGTTGGAAAAGACCTCAAGATCATCAATCCAAACATAACCCAACATATATTCTAAGCAACTGCTACATCATAGAATCATAGAGCATTAGAGGTTGGAAGGGACCTCCAGAGATCATCAAGTCCAACCCTCCTAGGACAGTCCACACAGGAACACATCCAGGCAGGTTTTGAAAGTCTCCAGAGAAGGAGACTCCACAGCCTCTCTGGGCAGCCTGCTCCTGTGCTCCAGGAGCTCATGTCCCTGAGCTACTCATCCAGACATCTTTTAAACACCTCCAGGGATGGTGACTCCACCACTACCCTGGGTAGCCTGTTCCACTCCCTGATGTCCCTTTCAGTGAAGAAATTGTTCCTCATGCCCAACCTAAACCTCCCCTGGTGCAACCTGAGGCCATTTCCTCTCATCTCATCACTTGTTACCTGGGAGAAGAGGCCATGGAGCAGAGAAATGGGTTGTGAGGGGAGGAAAATAGGGAGAAGATCAGACTAGGTGGAAAGCTGATCTTGTGCAAGACACTACACTGAGCTCCAAAGCTTCTTCCCTCCCTGCATGAATCCCATGCAACCACTAATACAGCCCTATGGGTGGTCAGTCTTGAGGGAGATCAGATGCTGGGGACATGACATAAATGGAGTCTAGAGGACCTGACAGCCCTCTGACCTTTATCAAAGAGTAGACAAAATGCAGCACAACTGAGGATCAAGTCCTTGGACTCCAAACCATTTGTAAGCCCTTATCCCACACTAGGCAATTCATATAAAGAAGTGGAAAAACATCCTTGATGTGTGATCCAGAGAAGCAAAAACCATCAAACTGCCAATGCTACTGAAGTGCTACTAAAGCTAATGGCAGGGATACCATTTGGGGTCCAGAAACCCCTAAATTACAGAGAACACACCAGCCAGCTATTGTAGCATGACTGCAACCCAAACACATCCCCCCAAGGGAGTCTGAGGCTGCTCATGTTCGAAACAGGATCCTGCACCAAGAGGTCCTCCCTTCTGACCAGTATGGCCACTCTAAGGGCCAGTTACAGATCCTGAGGCTGGGATTCATCCCCATTTACTGCTGGCACTTGAACTGATGCCCAGTTTTGGCTGCTCTGGCCTTCATTAACAGCCAGGAAGGGAGGAAGGATTTCCAGCAGGAAATCCAGAGGGCAGAGGGAATCACACACAGAACCACAGAATGGTCCAGGGAGCTCCAAAGGTCATCCAGTCTGACCTCTCTGCAGTCAGCAGATCCCCAACTGGATCAGGTTGCTCAGGGACTCGTTGAGCCTCACCTTGATTATCTCCAGGGAAATATTTTCCCACCCAACACATCCACAGTTCTGCAACCACATCACCACGAGCAGAGGTCAAGGATGGCAGCAGTCCTCTGAGTGGACAAGCCCTGACAGCTCCCCACCAGGAGCTTTCTACTAGAGCATAAGCTGAGAGCTCTCAGCTGCAGCCCAGAGGCTGCACATTCCTGGGTGAAGGCAGCAGACAAGCAGCCACATCCTGAAGCAGTGTCCTCTGGCTGGCCATGTGTCTCCCTGATCAGCTCAGTGGCACAGAAGCATTCCCAAGCCCTGCTGCTGTGGCAGCCCAGTGTTGACTTTCACAGTTCTCCAGATTTTCCTCTCCCTCAGTGCTACGTGGAGGTAGGTCTGACTTCTGCAGCTGGGGCCAGGAGACTCCTCTTCAGATTGCAGAGTGATAAGAGGTGGCTGAGGCTCTTTATGACATTGCTTAACCATTGCTGATGATGTTTTTACAAACCAGGAAAGTCCCAGGACAATTAGACTTGTTGACTCTTCAGAGATGCCAAGACTCTCCCCTGCTTAATAAACCTCAGCCACCTTCTTCTCAGTAGGACAAAAAAACCTCTGCAGTACATTTGCTCTTCCTACCCTCCACCAAAACTGCCTTCTCCTTCTGCCCAGTCTGGAGTCAGATGCAGGAATAATCTGATTATTCTTTTGGTGGGGAACTGGTTTCTCACAGGACAGGACTCAGAGGAGTCATAGGACTTATTTTCATAGGATGGGATTCAGAAGACTCAGAACTTCTTGAAGAATGGAACTCATAGGACTTGTCCTCATAGGATGGGACTCAGAAGACTCATAGAACTCCTAGAACTCCTTCTTGAAGAATGGAACTCACAGGATTTGTTCTCATAGGTTGGGCTCACAGGACAAGGGGCAATTGGTTGTAATCAGAGCAGTGTGGATTTAGATTAGACATTAGGACAGAGTTCTCTACTCTGAGGGTGGTGAAACACTGGAATAGGTTGCCCAAAGAAGTTGTGGACACCTAATCCCTGGAAGTGTTGAAGACCAGGATGGATGAGGTCTAGTGGAAGGTGTCCCTGCCCATGGAACTAGTGGGTCCCTTAAGGTCCCTTCCAACTCAAGCCATTCTATGATTCTATGACTATGTGACTTGTTCTCACTGGATGGGACTTGTAGGATTCATAGGAGACTTCTCCTCACAGGAGGGGACTTGTAGGACTCATAGGAGACTCCTCATAGGATGGGAGGCTCCCAGATCAGAAGTGTCCATGGCATTACAGGTGGGAGCCTCCCAGAATGGGATGGAAGACCAAGCCTGGATCTCAGCTGATCTTTTATTGAGGCCAGAAGAGGGATGTGGGGTGAGGTATGCACCAAGGCAGGACTCTGTATGGCTTTGCAAGAGCCAGTTCTGCCTCCTTAAGGACTAAGACAGCTTTGAAAGGGTGAGTTAAGCATTCCAGTGTATCTGAAGACTTGCTGAGGTCTAGGAGAGCTGGTAACCAGAGGTTCAGAGGCACATTCTCCATCTGTAAACCCAGCCCAGGGTAGCAGAGCCCGAGAACGTGAACCCGGCGAGGTTTGGCAGGCAGGGAGGTGAACAGCGCCTGGGGCTCAGCCACAATTAAACACAACAACACCCAGGGCTTCCAAAGCGCCTGGTAAACATGATTAACTAATTAGTCAGCTCTTTACTAATTAACCAGTCACAGGACTGAAGTTGCTCAACATGTTTAATGATCCGGAGAGCAGCTGAATAGCTGGGGGGCAGCGTCTGCAGAGGACGCGGTGGCTGCCTACAGGGAGGCTGAGATCAGCTCACAGCAGGGCTTGGGCTGCAGTGGAGGTTCACCACGGGCATGGGCAGGGGATGGACCTTCTGATCGTGCTGAAGACAGAGATGTCCTCTTCTCCTCTTCCTCTGATAGTCCCCTTCCCACCTCTCACCTTTCTGTCTGCATAGGGGCTTGATGTGCACCTCCCGTAGGTGCTTGGGGTTAGGAGTTTAGAGATACTCAGGCACAGCAAGAGGCAGATGGACATTTCAGACATGCCTCACTCCAGCCCAGACTGAGATCAGCAGGAACTACAGATGAACCCCTGGAAATGCTCTGTGCCTCAAGCTTCACCTTCATGATCCCCAGCACAGCAAGGAACAGTCTTCTCTCTCTTTCATGGACTTGAATCGCAGAATTGTTTGGGCTGGAAAAGCTCTCTGAGATCATCCAGTCCAACCAGCAACCCAACACCTTCATGGCCATCAAACCATGGCCCTAGGTGCCTTGGACACATATTTCTTGAGCACCTACAGAGATGGGGACTCCACCACCTCCCTGGGCAGCCTGTGCCAATCCCTGACCCCTCTTGCAGCAACGAAATTTTTCCCATCTTCAACCTAAACCTCCCTTGGCACAATTTCAGGCCATTTCCTCTCCTTCTATCACCTCATGCTAGGGAGAAGAGACCAACCCCCACCTCACTGCAACCTCCTTTCAGGGAGCTGTAGAGGGCAATGAGGTCTTCCCTCAGCCTCCTTTTCTCCAGACCAAACAATCCCAGGTCCCTCAGCCCTGCTTCTCCTCAGCCTTGTTCTCCAGACCCTTCCCCAGCTTCATTGCCCTTCTTTGGACTCACTCCAGCACCTCGATGTCCTTTCTGGAGTGAGGGGCCCAAAACTGAACCCAGGATTTGAGGTGTGGCCTCATCAGGGCTTGGTTTCCTTCCAGCGAGCCAAAAACTGGAGCAACATCAGTGCAGGATGGGGAAAAGAAGAGCGATGTAGGACCAAGGAGCCTCTCTAGCTGCCAGTGCATAGCTCATTGGTCAGTCCTCCCACCTCTGCCTCAGTTTCCCCAGGGCAGGCACTGCATTTGTGGTGCAATGTCACCACCAGTTGTCCTGCTCAGATGCCCTGGCACCCGTTTGGGTTTCAATCAGGTCTGTAGCTGGAAGCATCCCCACAGACTGAGTGAAAAACATCTCCCCAGGGACATGTGGAGCTGGTTTTAACCCTAATGCCTTCTTCTGCCTGCAGGTGCTGATCCCAGCAGGTTGTTCTCAAAGATGATTCTGGTGGCACTAGGCTGTCTCCATGGCCTGTGACTGGCATCATCCCAGAGAGAAAGCTGCTCCTGGCTGACGGCTCCAGCACCTCCCACAGCCCTACAGGGCCCCTGCACACCCCTGCCATGATCCTGCAAGTGAATGCCTCCTTGGGGGCATTTCCTAGCTGTAATTTGGCCATTTACTGTCCAGAAGACTCAGAAGCCAAGCCAGTATGTGATTAAATGTGGCACTCCACAGCATCATGGATGCATCTAGGGCACATCTGTACAGCTGTGCCCATATCTGGTACTAAAGCATCTCCTCACACAGATCCTTCTTCCCAGCACCAGGAAGGACTTCATTCCCTGCAGGAGGGATCTGCCTCAATTGAGGAAGCACTGTGCAGTTCCAGAGGTGCTGAGCAGGGTTTTGTGTAATCAGTCTCCCAGTACTGCATCATCAGCCCCCAGTACCAGTTTTCCTGGACTAACTGGGAGGTGCTGAGCAGGGTTGTGTAATCAGTCTCCCAGTACTGCATCATCAGCCCCCAGTACCACTTTTCCTGGGGGCACTGGGAGGTGCTGAGCTTCCCATGGGACTTGCAAACCTGCAGCACCCACACATGTCACTGTCACACAGCCAGGCAGCACTTCAACCACTGCTGGACACCTGCAAGGGAACCCAAGCTATGGAGAAGGTCTGACCTGGAAGATGTTCCCTTGGACCCCCACAGCCTGGATGGGCTTTTCCCACCTGACATCCCAGTGAGCTGGCAAAGGGCACCCAGTGCTTTGCATGCAAGAGAGAGGGACCTGGCCGCTCTGCATGGTGTGATGGTGCTGGGTGCTCTGCTTGTGGTGATGGATGTGAGGAAAAACTTCTTAGCTGCAAGAGTGGTCAGGGATTGGCACAGGCTGCCCAGGGAGGTGGTGGAGTCCCCATCCCTGGAGGTGTTCCAGAAATGTGTGGCCACAGCACTTGGGGCCATGGTTTGATGGCCATGGAGGTGTTGGGTTGCTGGTTGGACTGAATGATCCCAGAGGGCTTTTCCAAACCGAACAATTCCATGATTCTGTGTAGCATCTCACCTTGTTGGAATCATCACAGAGTGCCTGGAAAAAAAGAAAAAACAACTCCTCTCCATTTTCTCCTAGCTGGGCTCTGGACCTTGAGAATCAAGTCCCACCACTGGGCAAGCAGCTCTGGGCTCAATTACCAAGCTTGCTGTTGTGGCAGCAAAAGTTTCCAACTGCAAACACTTGCTCCTGCAGTTACCAAGAGATAAAGAAAGAGAATTCTCCCATGCAGAACAGTGTTTAGAGGTCAATAGAGAAAACCCTGTGGCCTGAATACCCAATCTGGGGAGGCTGGGGAGCCTGGCAGGGAGGCTCTGGGCCTGGGTGTCTGCGTTGCCATGCTTGTAGCCAGGTTACCATGGCTCATCCACAGTGCATCCACACCCCGGGGGGCTCCAGCTCTTCCAGCAGGGAGGACAGTTGATTTGTAGGAGAAAAGCCAGCCCTTAGTGGTCCTGTCATGTCATCTCCCCGGGGGTTCACAAAGGAGTGTGGGTGCAGCCCAGAAAGGGGCTGCCAGTGCTGCCCTTCAGCCCCCACAGAGGCCCAGGGACTGGTTGCCAATGGGCATGGTGCCCACTGCCCTCCCTAGGAAGGGGTGCTGCACCAAGGGGTGGTCAGGCACCCAGTTTTCCCTGCTTGTCTGGACTTGGGCACAGCTTGGTGCACTGGGTGGCCTCTCTTGGTGTCCCAGAAAGGGGACCTGAAGTGTGACAGCAAGTGGTGAGGACAGAAACCTCAGATTCCAGGGTTCAGTTCTCATCACCCCTCACATGGAAGCGTCTGGTGCCTGGGTAAAGAGAGCTCTGGGACCATGGTGCCTTTGGAGACACAGCTCCAAAGCCACCAAAGCATCCAGGAGGCACACAAGGACCCTGCTTCCACCAAAGCATCCAGGAGGAACACAAGGACCCTGCTTCCACCAAAGCATCCAGGAGGAACACAAGGACCCTGCTTCCACCAAAGCATCCAGGAGGAACAAAGGGACCCTGCTGGTGGGGATTTCTTCCCAGATGCTTGAGCTGAGACCTAGGCTGTGGGTGCTGCTCAGTGTCCACAGGACACCCCAGCTGCCCCATCTGTCCATCCCAAGGGATAGAACCCCTTGCTCAGCTCTGTTTTGGGGCTCCCCTCCACCGTCCCTCTGTTTGCAACTGCAGGGCTGCTGCTGGGGGAAGGGAGTTGGGTGCTTTGGCCACGTCTGCCTTCCCCCACCCCCCTCTTCCTTGGGGGGGCTGAGAACTGAAAGAAAAGGTCCATTTCTTTAGAAAGCCAGCCCTGCCTATGGGAAGGGTCCCTGTATCCATGCAGCTCTCCCGGCCTCCCGCTCCCCTGGTTAGTAATCTCACTCCTGGGCCTGAATTCATTCAGAGGCTGTGAAGGATTAGCTGACCTTTTCTTTCAGAGCTTGGTAAGCTGGGGATGTTAAAGCTTCCCAAAAAATAAACTCTCAGGAGGCTGGCTGTGAGGCTGGGAGCCTGGAGACCTGCTCAGTGGCTGTGGCTGCTTCCCAGCATCCTCCCCAGGGCAGGCACAGACCTAGGACTGGCCCCTCAGACTCCCCCCCC
>VXBD01006002.1:59354-76148 GCA_013399975.1 Indicator maculatus | reverse complement strand
TTTTGAAGAGGCTGGCGCTTGGGGATCATTGTGACCTACTCTAGGTGATCCTGCTCTGGCAGGGAGGTTGGATCAGATGATCTTGCAAGGTCTCTTCCAACCCCTAATGTTCTGTGATACTGTACTCACTTGGCTGTGTCCAAAGAGGCTGATCTTGGGAACCTGCAATGCCCTGATCCTGCAGGCAGCATGGGATCATGGATCATGGAATTGCTTAGGCTGGAAGAGACCTTTCAGATCGAGTCCAACCATTAACCCAGCACTGCCAGGTCACCACTAAGCCATGGCCCTCAGCATCACATCTCCATGGATCATCCATCTCATGAAAGCACCATGGCTAAAGGCAGGCTCTGAGATCAGCAGAGTCATATTCCTGGGCACACAGATGAGGACAAGAACTGATCCTCGCTCTGCTGCTGGAACAGGGGGTGGAGAGGGTTGGAACATTACTGCTGCTACCCACAGTTTGTCTGGAAGGTCCCCATTTGGGCAAATCCCAGATTTGCTGCAGACTCCATAAGCATCATTGGGGTGTGCCATGCTCAGCTACAGAAAATGATGGATACCAAAACTGTGTTGGTCCACAGCCCTCCTGGATCCTCCCTCTACTAGGCTAATGATGTGCTATGCCCTAAAACACCATGGGATAAATCCAGGTTCACAGAATCACAGTCTGGTGGGGGTTGGAGGGGAACTCTGGAGATCTCATTGTGTCCAACTTCCCTGCCAGTGCAGGTTCACCCAGAGCAAGTTGCACAGGATGGTGTCCAGGTGGGCTTTGAATGACTCCAGAGAAGGAGACTCCACCACTTCTCTGGGCAGCCTGCTCCTGTGCTCTGCCACCCTCAAAGTAAAGAATTTTCTCCTCATGTTTAGATGGAACTTCTTATGTTCAAGATTGATTCTGTTACCCTTTGTCCTGCCACTGGGTACCACTGAAAACAGACTGGTCTCATATTCCTGACACCCACCCTTGAAGTATTTATAAATATTGATAAGATACCCCCTCAGCCTTCTCCTTTCCAGGATAAAAAGCCCCAAGTCCCTCACCCTTTCTTTGTAACAGAGATGTTCTACCCCCTAATCATCTTTGTAGCCCTTTGTTGTACCCTCTCCAGCAGTTCTCCATCCTTCTTGAACTGGGGGAGCCCAGAGCTGGACCCAGCACTCCAGATGAGACCTCACCAGAGCAGAGTAGAGGTGGAATTCATCTGGGAATGAACAGGGCTGAGCATCACCACTCCAGCTCAGACCCCCCCAGCGTGCAGCACTCTGATTCTGACCCCACAGACAACAGAGCATAGACTCATAGACTCATAGAATGGTTTGGGTTGGAAGGGACCTCCAAAGGTCATCCAGCCCAACCTCCCTGCAGTCAGGAGGGGGCCTGGAGCACCTCTCTTATAAGGAGAGACTGAGAGAGTTGGGACTGTTCACTCTGGAGAAGAGAAGGCTCTGAGGTGACCTTCTTGTGGCCTTCCAGTGTCTGAAGGGAGCTACAAGAAAGCTGGGGAGGGACTTTTTAGGGTGTCAGGTAGGGACAGGATTGGGGGGAATGGAACAAAGCTGGAAGTGGGGAAATTCAGGCTGGTTGTAAGGAAGAAGTTCTTCACCATGAGAGTGGTGAGACCCTGGAATGGGTTGTCCAGGGAGGTGGTTGAGGCTCCATCCCTGGAGGTGTTGAAGGCCAGGATGGATGTGGCTCTAACCTGCTGTAGTGTGTGTCCCTGCCCATGGCAGGGGGGTTGGAACTGGATGATCCTTGAGGTCCCTTCCAACCCTGACTGATTCTATGATTCTATGATCCCCTACTAGATCAGGTTGCTCACAGCCTTGTCCAGCCTGACCTTGAATATCTCCAGGGATGGAGCCTCAACCACCTCCCTGGGCAACCTGTTGCAGTGTCCCAGCACCCTCACGGTGCAGAACTTGTTCCTCACATCCAATCTAAATCTGCTCTGCTTTCGTTTCAAACCATCGCATCCAACACCCTTCCCTGTGACAACCACAGAGGGCAACCTTCCGGGGACCAGAGCGGCTGAGGGCAGAGAGCCGGAGCAGCTCATCCCCTCCCCTGCCCGGCGCTAACTGCTCAGCCCCAATTTACGAGCAGCCTGTGAAGGAGAGGCACCGGGGCCGCTGGGCTGGAACAATGCAGGAATATTAGCCGAGTTACAAAAACAAACAAACCAAACCCCGCCGGGAGCCCGTTGCATTTATCTTCTTTTGTCCACTTTTGCTTCAGCGTGAAAGTCGCCCTTTCAAGCCCAGCAGTTGTGTTCCAGCCCCGGCGGGTAGCTGATCCAAAGCCTTACACCGCCAGCTTCCCAATGGCCCTGTTTGCACAGTTCAATTCCTTTCTAAATATGCAGTGGAGTTTCCCCTCCCTCCTTCGCTCCCTCTTTGCCCTCCCTCCTTCCCAGCATTTTTTTTTCCTTTTTTCCCCCTTTTTCCTTTGTTTTTTCTTTTTTCTTTTTTCTTTTTTATCCTTTTTTTCCTTTTTCCCCCCTTTTTTCCCTTTTTCCCCTTTTTTTCCTTTTTTATCCTTTTTTCCCTTTCCCCCCTTTTTCCCTTTTTTCCCTTTTTTCCCCTTTTTTTCCTTTTTTATCCTTTTTTCCCTTTCCCCCCTTTTTCCCTTTTTTCCTCTTTTTTCCCTTTTTTATCCTTTTTTTATCCTTTTTTCCCTTTTTTCCCTTTTTTCCCTTTTTTCCCCTTTTTTCCTTTTTTTCCCTTTTTTATCCTTTTTTTCCCCTTTTTTAACCTTTTTTTTTTTTTCCCTTTTTTTTTCTTCTTTTTTTTTTTCAGCCCAGGGTGTAAAGCAGAGGGGCTGGGGGATCTTGGTGCGCAGAGCCTTTGTGTGCTGTTTGTATTTGCCTTCCAGACTGTCAGAGCTCAATTGTGCACCCTTACAAGACTCTGCTACCAGTCTGCTTTCAATATCCGCCGGGCCGGCCCTGCTGCCAGAGGGACTCTCCCCCTTCCCCGCCTGCTTTGAAGCAAAGTGATTTAATTTCATAAGACTTTGGGTTAATCACGTTACAATCTCCCAACATTAACCAGAACTGACTCCCTGTTGCAAAAAAGGGAGGGCGGACAAGCCAGTAAACAGCCCAGCCCGGGACAGCCTGCGAGGCCCCGAGGAAGGAGCCATGCACCAGGGGCTGCCTGCGTGGTTCTGCAGCACTTCGCAGATGAGGCTGCAGGAAAACAGCTGTTTGCCAGCACCAGGAGGGAGCAGCTAACTTTGGCCGTCCTGAACGTGCTCTCTGCAAGTCAGGCTGCTCCTCTCCTGCACCATGGTGGCTGATTTTTAAAACCAGACCTTCTAAGAGGGCTGGAGCACCTGTTTTAATGAAGACAGGCTGGGAGAGTGGGGGCTGTACAGCCTGGAGAAGAGAAGGTTCTGGGGACACCTAAGAGCTGCATTTCAATATCTGAAGGGGACCTGCAGGAAGGCTGGGGAGGGACTGTTCAGAATGGGCTGTGAGGATAGGACCAGCAGCAATGGTTTGAAACTGGAGCAGGGCAGATTCAGGTTGGACATCAGGAGGAAGTTCTGCACAGTGAGGGCGGTGAGATACTGGAACAGGTTGCCCAGGGAGGTGGTTGAGGCTCTGCCCTTGGAAACATTCAAGATCAGACTTGATGTGGCTCTGGGCAGCCGGATCCAGTTGGAAGTGTCCCTGCTGACTGCAGGGGGTTGGACAAGATGACCTTAGAGGGTCCCTTCCAACTCAATGCAATCTGTGCATATCCCATCCATAGCTTGGCCTTCCTTCTTTCCTGTGCCATTTACAGTCTCCTGGCACCGCTTGCACATCCCTCAGGACTGGATTTGCTTCTGGGGCAGGCTTCTTCTCATTCTGCATTAATTCACACTGCAGTGGCCAGTGGTGCTGGAAGAGCTGTGGCTTCCCTGAGAAGGTCTATCGTGAAGAAGAGGAGGATTGGAACAGGGAGATTCAGGCCTTTCCTACTCACCCTGTCTCCCTCACTCCTCCCATCTCACTACATCTGTGACTTGGATCTTCCCAGAATATCTTCTGACCAATGCTAGACCCTGAAGGGAAGTACTTCTGGGGCTGTGAGAGCAAACCAAGGTGCTGCACTGAGCTGCCTGGCACTGAGCTGCCTGTCACTAAGCAATAATCCCCAGGGGGTGTAAAAACTCCCTTTTTGCCATCACATCTGCTGTCCTTGCTGTCTCCATCCATTATGGCCTGATTGTCTGGGGCTGGACCCTAAATACCCAGACATCTGACATTAAGAGACGTCCATTTGCCCCACAGAGCTGCCACAAAAATTGTCCCACTCAGTCCAAATGAAGCATGGATCACGATGCTCCATGCAGCACCACAGAGTGCAGCCTGCCAGGGATCTGGGTGATGGATGACTCCTAAACACCGCGGGGAAGATGACACAGATTCCTCATCCATCTTCCCATCCAAATCCATGAAGTCAGAGTACACAGGGGTGTGTAAAGATGGTGATCAGGGAGAGAACAGCTGGGCTTCTCCTCCTGCAAGCTGGGAGCTCACAGACCCAGCACGGATATGGCACAGAGCCCAGAGAGAGAGCGCGGAGCAGGGACTGCTGAGCCAGCAGCTATCCCCTTGCTTTTTGCTTCTCTAATTCCCACCTAGGATGGGTGGGGAAAGAAATCTCTGCACTTCCTAGCACCCTGAAACACTGGGGAGTGCTCTTCCTGCTCCCTCGTGCACCATCACTGAATCCTCATCTCCTTTTTAATCCTACCAGAAAGAAATTCTCCTCCCAGCAGCTCTCCACAGCAGGTCAAAAAGAATCAATTTGCTGCAAAACAAACCTTCAGAGCCCAGCTGCTCTCAGCCTGTGTCAGTGTCCTGGCTGCTGCTCCTGCTCCTCATGCCACTTTTACCTTTTCCAGGTGAATGTGGTGCTGCTGGATATAGGCTCCTGGCTCTCCACCTTCCTCTCCCCAAGCAGGGGAGATGCTGCACTTTCCATCCTCAAGCAGGAAAAGGTTTTTCCCAGAGACATCCCAGAGGTGGCTCAATCCACCCTGCACCAACATTCCCACCCCCCTGCCCTCGTGATCTATTTCTTGCTACTCGTTTCTGGCAGAATATGTCAAAGGTCCTCTGGGATCCCCCATTCCCAGGGGCACATCACAGGAGCCGGGCCAGGGGCTGCAATCCCCCATGGACAATCCAGGACACCCTGCCCCTGAGCTGGACTTGGTGCAAGAGGGGATCCCTCTCCTGGTGACACCAAAACATGGGTGACACCATAACAATAAGTGGGCAAAGGCAGAGGTTCTGCCAGCCCATAACCCTTAATGAAATCATTCAGAAAGACCTTGAACTTCAAGAAGAGTGTAAATCAGAGAGTTTGTCCTTCTCCAGCCTTCAATCCTCTATCAAGCACTTGTCAGTGCTGGGTTGCCAGTTGGACTGGGTGATCTTAAAGCTCTTTTCCAACCAAACCAAAATAATGCTGAGGAGGGAGGTGCAGATACAATTTTCAACACTCCCATCACTCACAAGACACTTCGAAAAAAGTTTGAAAGAAAGGAAAACTCCCCCTGGCACCCTCCCTGTCTCCCAGCTGTGTGGGACACAGGACTGGGCTCTTCCTCTGAGTGCCGCACTGCCCAGCGATGCAGAGATCACTTTGGATCGCTTTGCACAGGAGGTGCAGCAATTTCATGCCTAGTTTGTGCTGTCCCAGGGTCAGTTGAGACCTTGGAGTGCCCAGCACCACCCTTGCTGAGTCCCAGCATGAAGCAATGTCTCTGCCCATCCCACTCCAATCTCCACTAAAAGCAGTGCTGCTCAAAATCAATCCATAAATCAAGCTCCCAGCTCAGCCGTGTTCCTCCTCCAGTCCCCACACATTGCTGACACAGGGGCCTGTCAGCTCAGAACCTGTTTCTTTAGCATCCACCAAAGAGAAAAAAAAAAAAAAGGAAAAAAAAGGCAAGATGTTTTTTTACCTCCTAACCAGTTCATCCCCTGCCTTCTGCAGAGCCCAATGCAAAGTCGCAGCCAGAGTGTGCCCAAGCCCCTTTGTGCTGCTGATCTCTGCTGCAAGCTGAGAGCAGCCCAGCCTCCAACAGCCTCCACGGCTGCAGGGGCTGAGAGCAGCAAAAGCCTCCCTGTCTCCTTATCAGCCCCAAGGGCATCCTAATCCCCCTGTAAACGAGAGCTATTACACAGACACCTTTTCAAAAGCTTGCCCATCACCTCGGCCAGGCAGCCCCATCCCAGACACTGGGAGATTGTGTGGAGCGTGATTAGAAGGGGTAAATACAGTGCTACTGGGCAGAGCTGGGTTTGCACCAGGTGAGGATCTGGCCCAGTTCTTCCTGAGCTGTGCTTTGATCCCCACTCGGCACAGAGCCCTCTTCTCGTGCCACCGGGCAGCAGAGCCAGGCTGAGCCTCCTGGCTGTGCCAGGATCCCCGGCTCTGCCACGCTGGAAGCAGCAGGGATCTGGCAGGGATGCACTGGGAGGGGAGCTCAGGTCGTGCAGAGGAAATATCCCCTGCTGATTGCAGTGGCAAAGGCCAAACGGCAGCCAGAGACGCCCTGGGGACCAAGCAGATGTGACTGCTGGTCTCTGCCACTGCCCAGCCCTTTCCCTAGGTCTAAGGCATCCACAGGGGCTGATCCTGGCAGGAAAACCTCTGCTTGCCCTGCTGCTGCTTGGAAAATCAGGAGGATCTATTTGGAGTAACCATGAACATACCACAAACAAATTTTCTGGATGGGGTCGAGTCCTGCCCTGTGTTGAGGGCTCAGCCATGGAATTGTCTTGGTTGGAAAAGCTTTCTAAGGTCATTGAGTCCTGCTGGCAACCCAACCCCACCATGGCCATTAAACCCCATCCCCAAGTGCCATGGCCACGCATTTCTTGAACACCTCCAGGGATGGGGACTCCACCACCTCCCTGGGCAGCCTGTGCCAATATGGTGAGGATTGGTGTGCCCAGCACCTGCTGGCAGCTCTGTCAGTGCTCTCTAAGAAAGGTTGAATCTTGTGTTTGGTGACTCCTGGGGCCAGTTTGGGTTTATTTCTGCCACTGAGCAGCAAAAAAAAAAGGGCAAAATTATGTGCAACATCTGCAGTGTTATGAAGATAATCAGTTGGCTCCAAGATCTCCTCCACCCTGCATGTCCCCCAAAGCAAAACTGGCTGGGGAAGGAACTCATCACAGCAACCCAAAACCCAGCAGATGGTCCCCAGGAAAATTCTCCTTGCACAGCCCAAGCCCACTGTGCAATAGCACTGTGCAGTAGCCTGCAATAAGCACAAGAGTCTCCAAAAGCTCTGCACCAAAAAGCAGAGCACCCCAAAAGGGAGGCAGGAGAGACCTAGAGGCAAAGAAAACAGCAACCCTGGTTGGTCAGGAAGTTCATCCCCAAAGATGAAGGGGAGATACACTGAGACACCTGGAGGTGATTGAGAAATGTGTGGCCATGGCACGTGGGGACATAGTTTGATGGCCATGGTTGGGCAGCAGCTACCTTGAGAGCAGCCCTGAAGAAAAGGCCTTGGGGGTGCTGGGGGAGGAGAAGCTCAGCAGGAGCCAGCAGTGAGCACTTGCAGCCCAGAGAGCCAAGCAGAGCCTGGGCTGCAGCAAGAGAAGTGTGGCCAGCAGGGCAGGGAGGGGATTCTGCCCCTCTGCTCCACTCTGCTCAGACCACACCTGGAGCTCTGTGTCCAGTTCTGGAGCCTCTGTTCCAGGAAGGATCTGGAGGTGCTGGAAGGTGTCCAGAGAAGGGCCATGAGGATGAGCAGAGGGCTGGAGCTGCTCTGCTCTGGAGACAGACTGAGAGAGTTGGGGTTGTGCAGTCTGGAGAGGAGAAGGCTCCCAGGAGACCTTCTTGTGGCCTTCCAGCTGGGGAGGGACTTTTGAGGGTGTCAGGGACTGATAGGACTGGGGGGAATGGAGCAGAACTAGAAATGGGGAGATTCAGATTGGATGTTAGGAAGAAATTCTTCCCCATGAGGGTGGTGAGACACTGCACAGGTTGCTTCCAGGTGGAAGCCTCATCCCTGGAGGTTTTTGCAGCCAGGCTGGATGTGGCTGTGAGCAACCTGCTGTAGTGTGAGGTGTCCCTGCCCATGGCAGGATGGTTGGAGCTGGCTGATCCTTGAGGTCCCTGCCATTCCTAACAACTCTATGATTCTATGGTGGTGTTAGGTCAATGTTTGGAGTCAACGATCTTAGAGAACTTTTCCAACCACAACAATTCTGTGCCTCTACGACTCTATAAAGCCAGGCTCCTGTGTCCCAGCTGCCCCCGCTGCACAGCCAGCTAGGAGGGAGTGTTTTCCCAAGCAGGATCCCTGCATGCAGGCAGCAGATTCAGGAACCCTCTGGTGCTCCTTGCTCCATCCTCAGCGAGGCAGCACATCCCCCTGGGGCGGTCACGGGGAGCTCGCCCAGGCAAGGCCAGCCTAGGCTGAATAAGGCTGACATGCTTTGGCCCAGAAAGAGGAGGGCAGAGATTAGCTGTGGACAAGCTCAAGGGAAGGCAAGTGTCCAACCCAGAGTGCCAAGCCTGGTTTTGTTTTAGCCTTAATTGTGCTTTTTTTTGGCTGCTTGTTTGTGGGTGCAAAAACCTTTCTGTTGGAAATCAGTTTAACTTTAAGCTTCCTGAGAATAAAAGCCTGTGAGAAAGCTCTGCCCATGCAAGGCCCTGCTTGGGAGCCTACAATGGGAGGCTCAGCAGCTTAGGGGCTCATATTTCTATGGCTACAGCACCCATCTGCTCAGCAATACAGCATTACCCACAGCTCCTGCAATGCCCCATGCTGAGCAACCTGCTGAGCAACCCAGGGTGGCTTATGGTGCCCCAAGAGTGGAGCCAGGGATGGGTGAAAAGGACTCACAGCTCCATGGGTGGCTCATGGTGCCACAAGAGTGGAGCCAGGGATGGGTGAAAAGGACTCACAGCTCCATGGGTGGCTCATGGTGCCACAAGAGTGGAGCCAGGGATGGGTGAAAAGGACTCACAGCTCCATGGGTGGCTCATGGTGCCATAGGAGGTCCAGCCCTCAGGGACTGTTCCAGTTGCTGGCTGGTGCCATGTTGCTGGTGAAGCTGCCCCAGTTGTGGTGTTTCCCTAAACACAGGGATGTCCTGATACTAATACTGCTCCACACCTTCCTTATCCCAGAGCCAAAGCATTTTGTGCATGGGGAAACTGAATCATGGAACGACAAGACGAGGCTGTGTGTCTCAAATGGTGACTCTTCCCAACATCCTCAGAAGGTAGCAGCACACAGCAGCTCCAAAATCCACCAGTCAGCCTTGTCTGGATGGCTCAAGCTAGGGCCAGAGTTGTGCTGTGCTGCCCAGCCCCAGGCAATTGCATCCATCTCAAGACAGGTGGAGAGGACACACCCTGAGGGTCCTGCATGGGCACCCAGGGGGTCCTGCATGGGTGTATCCATCTGACATGGACACCTTGGATATGCTGCTCAGAGCCCCTTTGGTTGGATGAGAAATGTCACTGCTCTACAAGGTGAGAAGGGATGCTTGCAACCTTCCCTATCCCTCTGGAAGTGATTAGGAGGGAAAATGCCAGGGATACTCAGATCCTTCTCTTCACAGAGCAGTTTATAAAGCAACTTACGCCCTCTGTCTGACTGCCATCCCACCATAGTGCCAGGAACCAAGAGCAAGAGGGTCCAATGGATGTCCCCCTGCCTGCTCTGCTGGTCTTACCCACACTCCACTTTCCACTCTGCTGCAGACAGAGCTCCCTCTGTCCCACTCTGAGATTTGCAGAGCCCTGAATCACCACAGGAGAGAAGGAGACAGAAAGGATATCTTCCACAAGCCCAGTCCTTCCTGGTCTGATGGGTCTCAGCCACCATGAACCATTGTCACCCACTGGTGGCCCCAGGACCTGCCCTGACTCCTCTCTCACCTGCATGCTCCTGGGGTTCCTCAGCCTTACAGACAAGCACCCAGGGGCTGCATTCCCAGCTGAGCAAGATCTGCAGGCATGCTCTGGTGGGCCTGAAGCAGTCAGTCACCACCAGCTTGACTCCTTGTCCTATTTGGAGACCAAGAGGAATGGGAAAGAACCACCCCAGGCTACCCAACACCCTGCAGTGCCAACCCTGTGGAAAGCAGTTATGGATGGGATGAGTACACAAAGACTTTTAAAGTGGAGCTGATTAGTACAGGCTAAAGTGATCACATATGTTTAGTAAAGGACTCTTTAGATGCCTTTACAGGACCAGAGAGAGAAGAGCTCACTGCTATGGAAAAGACAAGGGGTGATGGGGACAAGTCAGTCCTAGGGAGATTCCAGTTGGAATTCAGAAGAAAATGGAATCATCTCCCAAGGGAAGTGGTGGATTCCCCTATATTGACCAGTTTGAGGACTCAGCTTGACAAGGTGCTGGGCCTGCACATTTCAGCTCCACTACTACCCAGAAAGGGTGGACCAGATGATCCTTGGGGTCCCTTCCAACCTGGTATTCTGTAATCCTGGTTTTTGGTTTCCCTGCTTGTGATGAGGACAGAGTGGAGCCCACAAGCTCAGGTAAAGCCTCAGAGATGATAAAGCCCGAGGAGGTTTGTCTGAGAAGAAGTTTTCATTGGGAATATTTGGCAGGCAGCTCTCTGGTAGTTCCTGGTCTCTTCTGTGCCTGAGATGTAGTTTCCTTTTTTGCTGGAGGAAGAGACTCTCTGGCAAACTGCTCTGACATGAGACACATCCCAGCCTGGGAACCCTCCCGCAGCGCACACAGCGGAGCAGAGCAGAGCCTGTCTGACACCAGGCTGCCTGCATGGTTTGTGCCAAATCCCCTATCTGAAAACACAAGATGTTTCCTTTCCCTCGCTGCAGTTGCACTTGTTATTGTTAAAGGCTCTCTAGGCATCACCCAGGGCCAAGATTCGGGAGGCGCCCAGCACCTGCAGCCACCATTGACGTCAGACACACCTGCAGGTGCTGGGCGCATCCCCTGGCTGGGGAGCCAGGGCTGGGGAGCACCAGACCAGCACTGGGAACGCAGTCTGGAGGTCATTCTCAGGGTGCCTGCTAGCAGGCTGCAGCCTGGCTCTGCCGTTGCTGGCCAAGGCAAGCACAAAGGTATTTCGTGGGACATATCCCAAAGCAATGCTTGTCCCTGTGAGATTCCAGCACTCTGGGTTCCATGAGGAATCATAGGATTGTTTTGAACGGAAAACTGGGTTCCTTCAGTCCAACCAGCAACCCAACACCACCATGCCCATTAAACCATGTCCCCAGGTGCCATGGCCACAGGTTTCTTGAACATCTCCAGGGTTGGGGACTCCACCACCTCCCTGGGCAGCCTCTTCCAATCCCTGACCACTCTTGCACCAAAGAAATTTTTCCCTAATCTCCAACCTAACGCTCCCCTGGCACAGTTTCAGGCCATTTCCTTTTCTTTTATCACCTGATACCAGGGAGAAGAGACCAACCCCAACCTCACTGCAACCTCCTTTCAGGGATCTGTAGAAAGAGCATTTAGGTCTCCCCTCAGTCTCATCTTCTGCAGACTAAACAATCATGGAATATCCCAAAGCAATACTTGTCTTTGTGCAATTCCAGCACTCAAAATGACTCCGTGGTTCCTTAGAAATCATGGAATGATGTTGGGTGTGTTTTACTGACTTCACTAAATCTGGTTGAAGGCCCTGCCTGCATTTTCATGTGCCTACACGAGCTCATCAGCGATTAAGTTCTCATAACATTTTAGTTCAAGCCTTTCCCAGCTGCAACCTCCTCTCACAGGGGAGCTGGAAGCTTCAGCAGGACAAACCAGGTTGGAGACATGAAGTTTGGGCTGGACCAAGGCTGAGCAAATGGAGCTAGCCCAATGGCACTGGAGAGAGGGAGGATGGAGAACAGACCTCCAAGCTTGTCTCCAAGCTGTGTCCTCCCTGGAGCATGTTAGCTCCCAGGCGCCCAGCCAAATCCGGACTGTAAGACCAAGCTCTACGTGGATGAGTTATTTGCCAGGTAAAGCTGATGGGAACCCGAATCTGTGAAAGATTCTGCTGGCCAAGCTCCTTCTTGCAGGAGCAGGACCCTGGAGAACATCTCCTTGAGCCAGGCCCTGTCTTCTCCATGTGCAGTGCCCAGGCTCTTGCAGGCAGCGATAAAGAAAAATTAGATCTGGCTGGCGAGAAATGTTCCCGTGGGAAATTTTGACTTTTTGTCAGAACCTCCAGTGCATTTCTTTTTTTCTTTTTTTTTTCTTTTCTTTTCTTTTTTTTCCCCCAGCCTCAAATAAGCATGAATAGGAAAAAAGATTCAGTTTTGGCAGGGGGGAACAGGCTTACCAAAGACAAAACCCAAATTTTTAAGCCAACCAAACACTTTCTGTCATTTTTCTCCCTGATGAAAAACAAACAAACAACAACAACAAAAACACCCTACCAGTTTTCCAGAAAGAGAAAAAAAAAATAATAAAAGAGCAAATTCAGTGAAAATTTTGTAATCAGTTCTCACACCAGGGAGATTTCCAGGGAAAATCAGCCGAAACGATTTGTCATGGATCTATGGATCTATAAGAAATCAATTCAGCTGATTTTGGTTGATTCACCTCCCCCCCTCACCACCGCTGCTCAGGAGGGTCTGGCTTCCCTCTCAAGCTATTGAAGATCCCTCCAACATCCAGCCAGCATCATCACCACCAAACTCATGGCTCATTCCCCAGCTCATGATGTGTCCCACAGCCTTGTGGTGACTTTCTCCCTGGATGTAGGAAAGAAACCAGGGTGGGCCAATGGTCATGAGCGAGTGGGTGGGAGTTGAATAGGGTTATTGTGATCTTTATCTGGGGGGATTATTCCAGTCAGTGTGGGCTTGGCAGAAGCGACCCAGTTGTTTGGGGGTGAGTGGTTTTGCAGGCTGATAGGTACAGCCCCAGGGAACATGTAGCAAAAAGGGGTTGGGAAGAATTTGTTTTACCGGAGCTTCAGCCTTGCAAAATANGAAAAAAAAAAAAAAAAAAAAGGAAGAAATTGAGTGATTTTCGTTTGCTTGAAAAGGCAGCTGAGAACTGTGCGTGGTCTGAAATGCAAAGCCTGGCACAAAAGTCACACATTTTTACTGGAAACTGGGAAACTCGTTTCCTTTTTATTGGAAATAAATTGGAAGGGAAAAGGATGGTGAAGTGTGCGGGGCCAGCACAAGAACTGAGCAGAAACGTCTTCAAGGCACAGTTCAGGATTCTGCGGAGCAGACCTAGGGGCCGAGAGCACCTCGAGACTCCACCACACTTTATGGCCCCGTCGATAGCTCTTTCCACACACGGGTAACTCCTTCCTGCCTCTGATATGAGTCTAAGGCCTGGGGAGTTTGAGCCTGAGCACCCCCTGCTCCCCTGAACCTGTTGTTGAGTAAGAGGCAGCGCCGGCCTCGCCTGGGAAAGAATCAAGCCCCGGAGTCCCGTCCCCAGGACCCCGCCGGAACAGAAGAAAAGCAGTCGGGGAGATAAACCCCGGGCCGGCGCTGTCAGCACATCCGAGCGGCACCCACCGACTTCCCCTCCGGGAACCGGCATCTCCCAGCCGCTTCCCGCCTCCCCGGGGCCGCGCCCGCTCCGCCCCGGCGGGAGCCGAACGGAGGCTCCAGACCGAGCCGGGACAGAGCATCTACACCCCGAGCCAGGCACCACCGCTTCCCCTGGTGTCACCGGGCTGCAGGAGCGGGGTCCTCCCTCCCAGATAACCCGGGCTCGTTGCTGACGGCGGCGGCAGAGAAGTTGCGCTGTCTGCAAGGGGCACATCTGATTGTGATTTGGGGGAAAAAGAGGAGAAGAATAAAACCAGAATAGAATAAAACCAAAATAAGATAAAACAAAAACAAAAATATAAGCCCAACCCTAGCTGCTCGGCGAGGAGTTTTTATTCCTATCGTCGGAGCTGTAAAATATTTTGGAAACGGGGCCGTGTTTTCCGTGTAAACAAAGCGGCGGCAAGTACCGGAGACGGAGTCGGCGGGGCCGGAGGAGCCGATCCCAGTCCTTGGCGCATCCCAGTTGCCGAGGCTGGATCTCCTCCAGCCACCAGCACACGATCCCAGGGGCTGGCACCGGACACACAAATCACGGCAGCGCACGGGAATGCCTATGGGGAACAGGGATTGGGAGGTCGGGGGGAGCCGTTGGTGAGAAATGCGGTGACTAAAAGAGGCCCCAAATCCTTCACCCTCGACCGCCCCGGGCAGAGGCGAGGGAATCGCAGGCTTCCTTCGGGGACAGCCCGGAGGCTGAGGGTCTCTTACAGTCCTGATTCTCGCCCGAAACGGAACGAACCGGCTGCTTCCCGGTGGCCCTGGGGTTCGTTCAAGTCCCCGCCGCCCCTCCATCTCTCCCCAGGGCCGCCCGCAACCCCTAAAGATGCAGCGACAGGAGCCGCAGACTTTGCCCCTGCCCCAGGGCCGTGCCGCCTTCGCCCTCCGGGGAGGACCGGAGCCGGTTCCATCCGCGCACGGAGCCTCTCCGGCGATCTGGAGGCTTTGCGGTGGAGCTTCTCCCGGAGAAGGGAGCAGAGCTATCGGGGAGCTTCCCTGACCGGACCCCTCTCCGTACTCTGCGGGACCTCGGCCGGAAGCTGCCGGCTGCGTGAGACCCTTCCCAGCCAGCCGGGACTCCTCAGTGCTTGTCCAGGCATGAATCTTGCTTTCCCTATCTCCCGAGTGTCCTTTCTGCTCTTTTCTGAGCTCCCTAGAGTCTCTTGTCCCATGCTACCGGGTCCCCCTCTGCCCTCATCCTGCACTCCCGGGTGTTGCATGTTTCCCTTCCCACGCCTTCGGGGCTCTCGTTATCTTCCGCCCTAAGCGCCTGCACCTCGCTGTCCCGGTGGTCCCCAGTTCCCCGTGTCCCCAGCTCGGAACCTCGGGGTCTCTCAGTGTTGTCACCAGTGCGCTACCGGGTCCTTTGGTGTCCCATCCCCTGCGTTTCCCAGTGCCTTCACATTCCCTGCTCTGCGCTTCTGTGTCCCTCGGTGTCTCCTTTTTTGCCCTACGCTCCCGGGTACCTCAGTGCCCTCGCCTTACCCTTCTCTCCATCTCCTCGCGTGTCCCTGTCCCACTTTCTGTATCCTTGGATGCCACCTTGCTTCTTGCCGTCTCCATGGATGTCCCCATGCCTTTTGCTCCCCGTTCTCTGAAGGTCTCTTTCCGTGTCCTGGATGTCCCCATGCCTTTCATTCCCGTTTATGAAAATCCCTAAATGTCCCTATGCCTTTTACTCCCCGTCTCTTGCCGGCTTCCGGATGTTCCCATGCCTTTCTTCCCTGTCCCTGAACGTCCCTTTCTGCGTCCTGAAATTCTCTGTACTTTTCACTCCCCGTCTCTCAACGTCCCTTGTCGCATCCTGAAACGTCCCCATGCCTTTCTCTCCCCGTCCCTTGCCGTGTCCTGGATATCCCCGTGCCTTTCAGTCCTCGTCCCTGGCGGTTCCTTGCAGAGTCCTGGATGTCCCCATACTTTTCGCTCCTCGTTCCCTTGCAAGTTCTTGATGTCCCCATGCCTTTTTCTCCCTGTCCCTGAAGATTTGCTGCTGGATCCTGGACTTCCCCATGCCTTTCCCTCCCCGTCCCTTGCCGGGTCCTGGATGTCTCCACGCCTTTCCCGCTCTGTTCCCGAAGATCTGCCGCCGGTTGCTGGATGTCCCCATGCCTTTCGCCCCCCGGACGTCCCCATACCTTTCCTTCCCCGTCTCCCGCCGGATCCCCCGCTCCCTCTCCCTCCAGCACGCCTCGCTGCCCTCTCCCTGTTCTTCCCTCCTCGCGTCCGTGACCGGGACTTGGGACTCACCCACGCACTCGTTGGCCTCCCGGGCCGTCGCTCTCTGCCAGGGCCGGTCGTAGTGGAAGGGTTTGCAGCGGTCGCACTCGGGGCCGGCCGTGTTGTGCTTGCAGTCGCAAACCAAGCTGTCGTCGCGATCGCGGACGCATCGCGATGCATGGCCGTTGCACTTGCAGCGCCCGCCGACCTGCAGGTCGGAGACGGCGTAGAAGTAGGAATCTCGGGCCAGCTCCGAGTCGTCCTCGCTCTCGTCGCCGAAGGTGTGGAGGCGACTGAAGGTCACCCTGATGTCGGTGGCCGTCACCCAGTCCTGCAGCACGGGCGAGTTGTCGAAGTCGTGGGCGGTGGGGCGGCCGTCCAGGGTGCTGAAGGCGATGAGGCCGCCGGAGAGGGGCCGCACGTCGGTGTGCGAGTCGGTGCAGACCGCCTCCTGCTCGTTCTGCTTGGTGATGGCGGCCCGGCTCGGCTTGTTGTACATCTTGCGGCACTGCGTGGAGTAGAACTGGAAGGGCACCCAGGTCTTGCCGTAGTCCATAGACTTGTGGATGGCCATGGACTCGGGGCGAGGCGAGCAGAACTGAAGGCTGACGTAGGTCACCTCGAATTTCTTGCCCAGGGAGAGGGTGAGCGTGACATTCTGGGGGTATTGGACGTAGCTGTCGGACTGCCAGCAGGTCAGGTTGTGGGGGTTGTTGAGGTCGGTCAGGAAGGAGGGCGGGTGGGCGCGCTTGGGGTCGGAGGCGTTGCAGAGGTGGCAGGAGCGGACCTGCTCCTCACCCTTCTCCGTCACCACGCAGTACCGCGACGGCGGCTTCCCGCAGGTGCTCGACACCTTCACCTCCTTCCCGAAGGCCGAGTTGACGAAGTCGGGGATGCAGCGGCGGGGCAGCCCGTGCTCGTCGTAGCAAGGGTCGGGCTGAGCCGTCTGCACGGCGAACATGCCCCCGCCGTGGTAGCCCCCGCGCAGGGGCTGCGCCAGCCAGGCGACCGCCAGAAGCAGGGCCA
>VXBD01006002.1:38123-59119 GCA_013399975.1 Indicator maculatus | reverse complement strand
AGAGACACGCACACGGCCGCGGGGAGGGCGGGGGTGGTGGGGGGAGAGGGATGGGAGAGGGACGGAGCCCGCCCCGACACGGCAGAGATGGGCGCGGGGCTCCCGAGGAGCTGTGTAAGAGCCCTTCTCCTCCCCACAGCTCTATGCCCCCTTTGTGCCTGCGCCCCAGCAGATGGGGATGCTTCCTGGGCACGGGGTGGGGAAATCACGGGAGGAGAGGTCGTGAGAAGCCCTCCCGCCTGCCTACAGGAGGGAGAGGAGCTCATCCTCTCCCAGCTGCTCGCTGCTGGCCTCCCCTTCTCTACCAGCCCTGACACCCCCCTCCTCCCCGCCCCCCCCCAGCTGGATTCGGAGGGGGTGACTGTGACAGAGCCACCGTCCAGTGCAGGACCCCGGAGCCCACCTGGGCACCGGCCGTCTCCGGTGGGGATCCTCGACACGGAGCCTTCACCCCCAGGAAAGAAAACTCGATGCCTGGGAAGTTGAACTGGGCGAAATCTCGAGCCCTTGGACACGACACGGGAACTGAGGGGCCTGGCGACCCCAGGCAGGTTGGTTTAGGGGCCGATCTCGGTGAGGGGCGGTTTCTCCTGGGCAACCCCGGGGACAGCCCGGACATAGGGGCTGTGCGGTGCCTCTCGCCGTTCCCCTTAATTCTACAGCTTGTCAACGCTCCCCTTAAAACGAGCAAGAGGTTAAAGACAGGCCCTTGTCCTGCATCGGGCCGTATCCCAGCCCGGAGCTCCTCCTCGTTCCCACCCCAGGGGACCCCCGGTGCGGGCAGGCCGCCCCTCGACGGCTGCTTCCCTCGGATCCGCTCCGGCTCGGCTCTACCCCAGGGATCCCGGCCGATATGCCGGTCCTGGGGCACGACCGAGATCCCGGAGAAATGATCCTTGGAAGGAATAGAGAGGTTTGCCTCCCGCCGCTCCCGGCCGCCCTGCTCGCTGCCTCCCCTCTTCCCTTCATTAAAAGGGCACTTTTATTTTTCCAACGGAGGTGCCCTCTCCCGGAGCGCTGCCCACGCCGTGTCACTCAACCAGCCGGGTCCTGGCACAGTGGCTCGGCCCCCTCCCCGATGAGCCCTGCCGGGGCGGCCCGAGGGGCCGGGGGCTGCCCGGGNTGAATTCTTTGCCACCGAGCTGAATAAAAGTGGTTGTTGTAAATTGAATTAGTGCCTGATTAATCTGCTCCCGGGCCTGCTAGCCCAGCGGGGTGTCTTTGGCTATGCAACCGCCTTCCCTGCAGGGCAGCGGGGCTTCGCAGCCTCCCTGCCCCCATCGCTCCCCCCGGAGTCCCCCAACCCGTCCCCCCCAGCACCGCCGCTGCGGGATTTGTTAACTCTTCCCCGAGAAACAGCCCCTTCGTNGGCGGGTAGGAGTGTAAGGGGACGCGGTCAGCTCAGGGCTGGGGGGGTTCCAGTCCTGCTCTTCCTACCCTAGCAGCCCAGGGACACGGCTCGGCTTCCCCGGGTCACACATACAGAGTCCCGCGGTATCCCAGCCCCGGAATATTTTTCTCCCCTCTCTTTAGTGGCAACGTGGTTTGGGGGATGGAGGGATCACGATGACACATTTTTGTTCTGGAGAGGAGGGAGTCAGACCAAACCGTCCCGCGCTGAGAGAAGCAACGGGAGACCCTGGAGGAGACCATCGCCCCGCGAGGGCTCCCCACGGCTCAGTCGCGGCTGTGAGGACATTCCCTGGATGGGATGAGGCCCAGGATGTCTCATCCCGAGTCCCCGAAGTCCGTCGTGCTCACACAGGGGCCCCAAATCCGGACTAATGACACCCTCGGATGACATGACCATCTTCGCTCTGCACAGCCGGTGCTTCTCCCCAGGCCACGCGTGTCTGGGACCAGACCTTCCCTCTGGGGTTCTGTTCCCCTGTGTTCGGGCCGTGACAAGGCAGCAAAGGGAGAGGGCTACCGGCCCCTGTGCCCGGGCCAGAAGCCTGCTCGGAACGAAGCAAGAACTGCTGCCAGCCTCCGCGTTTCCCCCAGGGAAAGATGCCGGTTTGGCCCTGGTTGGACGTTCTCTCCAGGCTGAAATTTCGCCGTTTCTTTTAAATCCAGTAGATTTTTTAAAATCCTCCCTCCTGGCCCCTCCAGTCCCGTCCCTTAGGAAAGATGGGGTGGAGGGGGTGCAAGAAAATCTCACTCACGTTAAACTCCCCGCAGATCCGAGGTACAGCTTAATCCCATTAGCGGGGTGTTAATTTAACACCGAGCCGGAGGTGCCGGGCGCGGGGGTTTCGTTGCTGCCCGGCCGCCGAGCACAGGCTGCGGCTCTCGATTCCCCCTTCTGTCCTGTTCGCTGGGTTCAGTCGGTGTTTCCCGACCCTCGGGGGTTGTAATGGCTCTTGCGGTCATTAACTTGATTTACTGAGGCTTTCCTCTAATTACTTCGCCCTCGAGCTATTAAATACATGTAAGCAGCTCCGCGGGGACCGAAGAGCAGCTCACCGGGGCCCGGGCCCGCGTCTTGACTTCCCCCGAGTCCCGGGGCGAGGGAACTGGGGATCGACTATGGAGGATGGAGTGGGGATAATGTTGGGGGCATCAGGCAGCGACCCACGCTCTGGTTCGTCTCCCCGGCTTCGCATTTGACTTTCCTGCCATTAAGCACCACCTCGCCTCGGCCCTGCCCGTTTAGCGGGGAACAGACCCTCGCCGGCGTCAGCCTCGCTGAAACCTCGCTGAAACCTCGCGGTGCTCCCGCTCCCATCGGGACCGGAGTATCGCCAGTACCTGCATCAGGAGCAGAGCACCACCGGTATCCCCGGTACCAACACCGGGAACGGAGCATCTGCCATACCTTCGGTACCAACGCTGGGGCAGGAAAATCTCTGGCACCTGCACCAGGAGCATAGCATCTCCAGTATCTCCGGTATCTGCACCGGAACTGGAGCATTGCCAGTGTTTCCGGTACCAGCACCGGGAGCAAAGTACCTCCAGGATCTGCACCAGAGCCAGAGCACCGTCAGTATCTCCGGTATCAGCACCAGGGCCGGAGCATCTCTGCAACCTACATCATGAGTGGAGCACGTCTAGTACCTCTGGTACCAGCACTGGAGCATCTCCAGTACCTACACCAGGAACAGAGTATTTTCAGAACCTACACCGGGGCCGGAGCATCGCCGGTATCTCCGGTACCAACACGGGGACCAGAGCATTTCCCGTAACCTGCACGGAAACTGACCCTCAACCTCAGTATCTCCGGTACCTGCCGAGGACCGGGGCCGGCCAGGCAGGTGCAGAGCAAAGTGGAGCGGCCCGTTCCACCGGATTTGTCAACGGAGAAGCCCCGCTGGAGCCGGAAGAAGAAGGGCTTTAGTTGAACCTCACCGGGAGCTCCCGGGAGCGGTGGCCCCGGCGCTCAGAGACTGTTTTAAAAGTCAAATCGCTTCGAGTCCCGGAGCTGGCGCACCTCCCCGGGAACAATGCGCTGCCCCTGCCACCGCCCGCCCTCGGGTTTTGGAGAAGGGAGGGCGGGGGGAGGAAAACCCCAACCAGATCTTCCCCTCCTCAGATATCTGGGGGCCGTCCCCTCGGCGGGGACCGGGAGCGGCTGGAAAAGCAGAGGAGACCCGGGTTGAAATAATCAGGAGCGATTTATTCCCCCGGAGTGACAGTTCTTTTGAGCAGTTGCCGAATGGCAGTTTCTGTCTTTCTGAAAGCTTTTCTTCCAGATTCTGTTCAGATTAGGCTGGGGAGATGAATGAGGCCATTATCCAGCCCAGTAGCTATTCTGAAACGCCAAATTAATTACCAAGGGCTAAATCAAGGCGACGGGGACTGGAAGGGAGGGGGAGTGGCGGCCGTTTGAGGTGTGAAAATATCTCCACTATCTTTCAAACTCGGGCACCAGGGGTGGTTCGGGGTGTGTGTGTCCCCTCCAGCATCACTCCGCAGGTGCGGAGGGCAGCGGAGGCTGGACCGGGCCAGGAGACCCCCACGGGATCCTGCTCTAGCTTCCGGTTCCCCTGCTCCGGTACCCGGTGCATCTCTTACCCACGGCGGGGCGAGAGGTACCGGGGCTCCTCATAGAGGCTCCGGGAAGGGCTGAACCTCAGCCAGAGCCGCAGGTCCTCGCTCAGATGCTCCCCGCTCTCATGGGAGCCCACCCGGTGCTCCCGGCCGCTGCCCGCCCGCAGAGCAGAGGAGGAGGGGGCAGACCGGTTCCCCTCAGCCAGGCTTTCCCCACGTCTCTTGAGGTGCTTTGCCATCGGCTGGGCCGCCGCGGAGGGACCCTGGTGTTGGGGAGAAGGGGGGGGACGACGATTTCCTGAGCTCCAAAGGGTCTGTGCTGCAAAAAGAGACCAAGCAATGGTTTCTTGCGATGAGAAGGGGAAGGAGGAGGGCAAGCGCGGTGCGGGGATGCTCGTCCATAACTTCCCGGTGCACAGGCACAGGGGTTCGACTTGCCTAGCTTTGGAGTGCTACAAAAACACCGCGGAGAAGGAGGCGAAAAGCCAGCTGATCCCAAAAGGTGTCTCAAGGGAATGGGGCAGTGAGGTACCGCTGACTCTTCCCGGTCTGATACCTCTCTGCCAGCAGAGATCACAACATTTGCACATGATATTTAATCTCTCCCCATTTAATCACCCTCCCTGGCTCTCGGCTGGCACTTAGCCCTATACTGCTGCTCGAATATTCATGGTTTGCTCCCACACAGAGTGTTAATTCGCACCTAAAACCCCTTATTGCTTTGTAAATCCCTGCCCCAGCATCCATTTCTCTTTTTATTTCCCCGGAAAGCATCACTCTGGTTCTCCTTCAGAAAAACAAAACAAAACAAAACAAAAAAACAAACCCCAAAACCAAAAAACCCACCACCCCCAAAAGAACCAAACACCAACCGACCAGCTAAACCAACCAAAAAAGCCCCCAAACAAATAAACAAACAAAAAAAACCCAAACCCCAAACCAAACCGACAAAACAGAACAACACAAAACAAAACACCAACAACCACAAAACAAAGCACCCCCAAACAAACCCAAACAAACAAAAAAACTCCACAACCACCCCCCCCACACACAAATTTGATGCAAAATAAACACTTTTGGGGGAACGGTGGGTGAAGAGGTTTTGCTGGGGCCGGGGAGGGGGCCGCTGAGCATGGGACTGACACTGAATCTTCTGCAGGAAACGCACAGAGGCAGTGAGATCCCAGCTCAGCCACCAAAATCCCGAGCAGAGCTGTTGGCAGCAGCTGGAGCAGAGCGAGGCATGACTTGTCCTTGCACTAGACAGTCCCTGCAAAGGAGGAATGGGCACCGAGGCGATTTCCCAGGGGCTGAGAAGTGGGGCTGTGGAAGGAACCAAGCCTTTAATGTAAATTGGCGGTGGCTGGCAGAGACCACCAAACACTGAGCTATTCAGTGTGGCTGTGAACCTCTAATGATCAACTTGCTTCTCCATTGTACACCCAGAATTGCCACCAAGTGAGATAAGCCTCTAGAATACTATATATTTTTTTCCTCTTGCAAAATGTGGTTTTTTTTTTTTTTTTTTTTTAGAGCAGGCAGATTAAAAATCTCTCTGGATATTGTTGGATACGCCCTGAGCAAGCCCAGCCTGACACACAGCAGCTTGGAGAGCTCCTGGATGCACCAAATGGGTACCCAAAGGGTTTCCACACTCCTGGGGACCTGCAGGTGGGGTCAGCTGTTCAGGGAGTGATAGCAGTGTGGCTACCAGATGTACCCAAGCAAAAAAGGGCACTCCTCAGTGGTACAGTTGTTAAACTCTGTGATTTATTTGTGGGGAGTGACCTGCAGGTGGGTTCAGCTGTTCAGTAAGTGATAGCAGCATGGGTACCAGAGGTACCCAAGCAAACAGGGGCACTCCTCAGTGGTAAAGTTGTTAAACCCTGTGATTTATTTGTGTGCCTCTCTGCAGAAACACTTCTCTGATTTGGATGGGTGCAGGTGTAGCAGAACAACCAATAATGCAGCTTAGCCTGGAATGTGCTCACAGGATCAGAGGATGTTAGGGTTTGGAAGGGACCTGTGGAGATCATTGAGTCCAACCCCCCTGCCAGAGCAGGAGCAGAGAATCCAGCACAGGTCACAGAGGAATACATCCAGACAGGGATGGAAAGGCTCCAGAGAAGGAGACTCCACAACCTCTCTGGGCAGCCTGTTCCAGTGCTCTGTGAGCCTCCCAGGGAAGAAGTTCCTCCTCATATTGAGGTGGAACCTCCTGTGCTGGAGTTTCCATCCATTGCCTCTTGTCCTATCCCAGGGTGCAGCTGAGCAGAGCCTGTCCCCTCCCTCTTGACCCCCAGCCCTCAGGTATTTATAAACATTTATCAAATACCCCCTCAGATGTCTCTTCTCCAGACTCTGCTGTGGTTCTCTACACTGGACACACCACCAAGGTATCATCAGGGTGGAAAAGTGGACGGTATACGGCATAGACCAGATACATGCATGGACCCTCCAGATTTTAGTTGCTCAGAAGGCTGCCCCACATTTTCAAGGTATTTCCAAGGTAAAATCACTTTCCTGAGGAATATATTCCAGTGAGAGGGACATGAGAAGCACAGTGACCTTACTACAACGTTCTGAGCTCAAAGGGGAAAGAAATAGAAGTGAATTAGGAGCCTGATCTGCTGGGAGAACCCTGACACAGCTGAAGAAACCTCACTACAATGAATCAATAGAGGCCTGGAAGGACCATCAGCACCCAGGGAGGAGACAAACCCTGCATGTTTCTGGGCACCAGCAGTGTCACCCCAATTTCATGGATCTGGAAGACCCTGCTGCCAGGCTGAGACATGGGAGATGCAGGGTGAAGAGCCCAGGGTTTGGCTTGGAGGGGTTGGGTTCTTGAACAAACTGTGCTGGGGGTCTGCAAGGAGAGGAGAGGATGGAGACATTTGATTTATCCAGTGAAATGTTTAATCCAGAGAGGCTTCTAATGAGTTTGTGAGGCTCTGGGAAGGCATGGGGCAGTAAACTGTTGGCCAAAAATGAGCAGTGTTTGTCCTGCATGTCTTTAGCAGCGCAGCAGAAGCCATTCTGCAGATCTTGTTTTGAGATGGTCAAAGCATCCACCCAGATCTTGGGGTATCTGGGAGCAACTCCACCCTTTGCAGAGGACTTTCTATTGGTTTTAGGACTATTCTCCTCATAGCAAGTGTTTGTGGGCCTGACTCACAGAGGGATGGCAGAGCCATCCACAAACCCCTGCTGTCCCCCTTGGTCTCTGCAGACAGACCTCCCTGAGGACCCAAAGCTCTGCACTTCTCTAACAGACTACCCAGCTCAGCTCCTGGCCCCTGCCTTCAGGCTCTTTGGGACTCAGAGTGAACACCCCAGCCCCACAGTCCCCAGGTCTGACTGCACACCACGTTTTGCACAGAGGTTTGGCTGTCCCTGCTCCTCTGCTCCCCATGGAAGGGGATTTAGGAGCTTGCTGACATGCCCATCTATGCTGTTCAGAGACAACCCAGGCTTGGGGCACTCAAGCACTTCCTCAGCAGCAGCTGACCCAGGCTGTCCCTTGGGCAGGGAGATGTCACCATCCCAGCATCAGCTGCTCTGTGGTGGCTGCTGCCTCCCTGCACTGAGGAAGATCCTGGCTGGGATCCCTATTTTTCTTCACGGGTAATTGGGAGCAAATGGAGCAGAAAGGAAGACAGTCAGGGTGGGCTCCTTGGGTGCAATCTGACCTCCACAGCCATCAATCCTCCTCGACATCTCCTTCAGTAATATTTCTACTTTTGCTTGCAAGTGCTCTGGCTCTGCAGGGAGTAAAGAAAAGTTTCCTTGCTTCCTGCAGAGAAGGAGGAAAGTGGTGACCAGAGCTGAGCTGACAGATTCCTGATGCAGCAGCTTGGAGAAATCCTGGTCTCTGTGAGCTGCTGTCTCTTTCTTTGGGAGGAAAACAGGATTTATTTGGAAGCATCTGCCCCTGAGCCCTGTTTGGGGAGGGATGGAAAGGACTTCTGAAGATCATCGAGTCCAATCCCCCTGCCAGAGCAGGATCACAGAATCCAGCACAGGTCACACAGGAACACATCCAGACAGGGATGGAAAGGCTCCAGAGAAGGAGACTCCACAACCTCTCTGGACAGCCTGTTCCAGTGCTCTGTGAGCCTCCCAGGGAAGAAGTTCCTCCCCATGTTGAGGTGGAACCTCCTGTGCTGCAGTTTCCATCCATTGCCCCTTGTCCTATCCCAGGGTGCAGCTGAGCAGAGCCTGTCCCCTCCCTCTTGACCCCCAGCCCTCAGATATTTATAAACATTTATTAAATCCCCTCTCAGTCTTCTCCTCTGCAGACTAAAAAGCCCCAGGGCTCTCAGCCTCTCCTCATACGGCAGTGCTCCACTCCTTAATTATCCTGGTAGCCCTCCATTGGACTCTCTCCAGTAGATCCCTGCCCCTCTTGAACTGGGGAACCCAGCACTGGATGCAATATTCCAGGTGAGGTCTCACCAGGGCAGAGTAGAGGGGGAGGAGAACCTCCCTGGTTCTGCTGGACACACTCTTAACGCCCTGTAGGATCCCACTGGCCTTCTTGGCCCCCAGGGCACATTGCTGACCCATGAATAACTTGGACCAGGACTCTCAGGTCCTTCTCCACAGGGCTGGTCAGTGTTGTGGTAGTGACCAAATGCTTCCCAGAGCAGGGAGAGAGCAGCCAGGACAGTGAAACCACAGCCCTGCTAAGGGCAGGGACATTGCAGTGAGTAATATTCCTTTAGAACAAACAGAGCCCCCTTTAAAAGCATTAATTTGAGCAGAAATGATTCTTCATCTACACTGTGAGATGCTTGCTGGGCACAGTGAACATTACTGATATCAGTGTGAGAGTTTCTTTGGCTCTGGCAGAAGAAAATGGCCCACAGAGATTTTCTACCTCAACAGAGACCCTTTGGGAGAACCCAAGATCATCATTTTATCCAGGATCTGTGAAAAGGCAGGGAGCTGAAACACTGATCTTCTTGCTGGGAATTTTCCTCTCCACTGATTCAGAACAGAGCTGTGAAAGGAATTTGATCTTCTTAAGCCAGTGGAAGGTAAAGATGGAACCTGGGCAGAGAGCTTCAGGGGGAGAGGGAGGGTGAGCTGCTGAGGCTGGGGCCAAGGCAGGCAGGGCTGGGTGTATACCAGCTCCCTAAAGAGCAGGGTTATTGCAATGTGGCTCCCCAGAGCTTCTGAATTCCCACCACCTAGTACCATCCTTTGCCAGATAGTTAACTCTTCCCCAGCATTTGCTTTGCAGTGATGAGGAGGCTCATGGGGGCTCGGTTCCATTTGCAGCTGTGACAGTCCTGGGGCAGGCTCCATTGCAGCATTGTGTGGGTGTTTTATTGCTTGCTTTGTTTAAAAGTTTAAAAATAAAAAATGTGTTCCAGAAAGCAGCCTCTTCCCTTAGGGAAGAAGTGGGGGGAATCTGTAAGGACTGAGCCAGCCAGGCTGGGTTTATCCATGGGGCTGGGCAAAGAGTGGCAAGCAAAAGGCCATCCAGGGCTTGGGGGTTCCACCTTCCTTAAGCAGATTGTCCTCTTGATGTGGGATAGGACCCAGAAAGTGCTTGGGGGGCTGCCTGGCACCCCCAGCCTTTGCAAGTGGAGGCTGGAGAGATAATGGCTGGTTTCTTGTGAAGACATCACCCCAGCAGGACCACAGGAAACATACTTGTCAGGAGCTTTACCCAGAGCTCTTTGCAGCATTTGGTCTCCTTTTGGCAGCTGTCCTAACCTAATTATAATTAAGTATGTATTAAGCTGGACTGAAGTGGCCTTCGAGTGGCTATAACCTTTTAACAGGGGAACTCACAGGAAGGCAGCAGGAGAAGGGCTCAGGCTGGGCAGTAAGCTCTTGTGTGAGACCTGGACATGGTGTGCTGGGGATGTGGCCAAGAGATCCCTTGGAAGGAACCTGCTTGTGTCTCCCTCCAGAGGACACAGAGCCTTGGCTCCTATCTGAGCAGGGGCTGGGGTACACAGAGACCCTGACTATGCAGGGCTGCCTGCCCCAGCACTGGGACAGGGCTCCAGGGCCTTTTCTAGGGATTGTCTCCTCACTTCCAGCCACTGCCAATGTCACTGAGAGTCATTGCCCATGGGAGAGTTGGTGATGGGGGATGGATGGATCTGAGGGAGAACAGCCAACACTAATCTGTGTCTACCCTGCACATCATCCCAGCGCTCTGGGGGGTCCACACCACTCCAAACCCATTTGCCCCGGCGTGCCGGGTGCCAGTGCCCGGGGACGGGCACCACCCTGTCTCATCCGGCTGCCTGGCGAGGCCAAAGCAGCTGGGCAGAGCTGGTTTGCCCAGCTGAATTCCTGGCTGTCGACTGCTGCTCAGCGGCACCGTCGCCTGCCTGCGAACTGAGCCGCACTGCGCACGTCCCGGCGTGCCCGAGCACCGAGCCCGCCGGCAGGGGGAAGGAGGGAGCGGAGGGAATGGCAAGAGAAGGCAAGAGGGCAGCTCCGCTTTGGCTTCACTTTCCACAGCTATCGAGCGAGGCAGTGAGGCCTGCACCCTTCATGAAGCTCCTCGCTGTCTGCAGCAGATAAAGCTGCTAAGAATTGTGCCAGGCGGTGGCTGCAGCTCTCATCCTCGTCCCCAGATGCGTTAGTAACAAGGGCTAGAGGGAGTAAAACAAACAAACAAACAAGCTGCTTTTTTTGTAATGTCCTGGCATGCTAATGCCCCATCCCTACCCTCTCTGGCTTCAATAATCCCCTATTGTTTTGCAGTGTTTGTCAGATGCTAGAGGAAGGCAAAGCCATTCTCCCAGCACACCGCCTGCTTTTGATTCTGCTGGCGACCAGCCTTATCTCCAGGGTGTCCCTCTCACCCCCACCGATGCACCCAGATGCTGCCCATCACAGGATGAATTCCAGCTGTGCTCAACTCACCAGGACCTCACTACCCGTGTCACTGCTCCCCCTTCTTGTCCCTGACACAGGTCTCCTGCTCACTTGGTGGCATATGTAGGTGTGTGGTGGTAGCTGCAGTAAAATCTTACTCCTGTGAGAGGTGGAATATGGTACAAGCCTCTCCTGTGCCCACCCAAAATGCACAGATGAGGGGACAGAATCACAGATTCACAGAATGTTAGGGGTTGGAAGGGACCTTGAGAGCTCATCCAGTCCAACCCCCTGCCAGAGCAGGATCCCCACTCACACATCGAGGCAGGTCTTAAATATCTCCAGAGAGGGAGACTCCACAACCCCCTTAGGCATCCTGTTCCAAGGTTCTGTCACCCTCTCAGTGAAATAATTCTTCCTCCTGTTTCCATGGAACTTCCTATGCCTCAGCTTCCAGCCCTTGCCCCTTGTCCTGTCATTGGGCATCAACACAGGGTTGGACACAACCCTGCACTGCCTGAGACTTGGAGAGCATGGAGATATCTGTAATGCATCAACCCTTGCTGGCCTCCCATAAAACAGTGTTTTGGTTTCATAATCATCTACTTTAAACACTGAAGTCTGCAAATCTGAGCCATACAAACACTCATGAGACCTTGGAGAATCTTCTGAGCATGGAGTGGCTTTACTATAAATGAGAAGTAGAGCATCAGGATGAAACCAGCCCCTGGTGAGGGAAGAGAAGCTGAAAGAAGTTCAAAGATTTAAAGACAGCAGAGTGTCTGTGGAGGTCTCCTGCCTGGAGAGGTCCTGTACTTGCTGTGGTCCTCACCTGCTGCCCTCCCTCACCCTGCCCACTCTTGACCCTCCTGCTTTGTTTCCCTCAGGAGAAGATTTGGGCTGCTCTAGGTGGTTTCTGGACCACTCAGCAGTGCCAATGTTCTGGTGCCTTTATAAAAAGCTCCCAAAACCTTCCTTGGGGATCACTGTGGAATGCCAGTATCTGAAGGGGGCTCCAAGAAAGCTGGGGAGGGACTTTTTAGGGTGTCAGGTAATGATAGGACTGGGGGGGAATGGAGCAAAATGGGGAGATTCAGATTGGATGTTAGGAAGAAGTTCTTCCCCATGAAGGTGGTGAGACACTGGCAGAGGTTGCCCAGGGAGGTGGTGGAAGCCTCATCCCTGGAGGTTTTTGCAGCCAGGCTGGATGTGGCTGTGAGCAACCTGCTGTAGTGTGAGGTGTCCCTGCCCATGGCAGGGGGTTTGGAAGTGGCTGAGCCTTGAGGTCCCTTCCAACCCTGACAATTCTATGGTGATTGTATGATGAAGTTTTGCAGCAGAGGGGGAAAGTTAAATGGTGTTCCCAGGGCTTTGGAATGCCATGGTTCTAGCTGCTTGCTCCAGGTGCTGAAATCTTCCTGGGAAAACCTTGCTGGGGTCACCATCCTCTTGCAAGAGGCTTCCCATTTTGGTGACTGGCTTGCTGAAGTGGCTGTGGTAACTCCAAGGCATCCTCCACTGCCAGCTTATCAATTGGCACATTTACTTTTTACCACCCTGGAGCCTCCAAATCACTGTCCTCAGGGGACACAGTTGTCTGCCCTGTTCCCATCCCCTTCTCCTACCTTTCACTTCCTCTCTAGAGGTTATTCCAGCCTGTGCTCTGGAGGTGAGCAGGCTGGAGGGATCTCCAAAAGGTTTGTGAGGTGCTGTTCCTATCACAGATTGCTTTCCCTGAGGTTGCCATCATCCCTTCACCTGCAGCCCTCCAGAACAGCCCTGCAAGCACACTCTCAACATTCAGTACCCATTGAAGGCACATTGAGGGCAGTGGGATATCTGCAGTGGCTCTTGTGCTGGAGCAGGAGCTGAATTCGCAACACAGGAAGGGCTCACTGCCCATGGGAGGTTTCCCCTTGGGATTTTGCACGCTGCAAGGATACATGTTCAGGGGATGAGCACCAGCATTTCCCTGCCTCCTGCAACCCCTGCCTATTCCCAGCCACTGCCAGCTCACATCCTCCCTAGACCTTTGCGGAAAGCACTTCTGGCTGATGCTGGCATCAGGAGTTTGTTCTTCTGGATGAAGCAGTATGGCTCCAAACGTTCTCCCACTGAAGCCAGCAGTGACCTCAAATGGCATTGGTGTCTCCTTTGCTATGTGTGCCCCGAGTCTGTGCAGCCAGCTCACTCCTGGAGGCAGTCAGAGCTATCCCTGAACAACAGAGACCTCCCCTGGCAGATCCAGGCCGACTGTGTCCTGATCTGTGCCTCTCTGGATGGGATCCTGTGTCCAGAAGGTGACATTTCTGTCCCATTTTCATCACCTCCCCGAGGGTGAACTCAACCCTGCCTACAAAAACATTCTCCTCCTCACCACCAGGCACACAAAGCAGGTGGCTGCAGAAGATGTTGAGCTTGTCACCTGGAGAGGTGACTCTGGCACATCTGACCAGATCAAACGTCCCTCTCCTCGTTCAGTTGATCCCAAGGTGCATCTCCCCAGGATGTGCACAAGGTCGATGTTTTTATTTAAAACAATCAGTTAAAAAAAGAATGAAGGAAGGAAGGAAACAGTCCACTGACAGTCATCACCCTGGGGCCCTGCTGCCGTCTGCTGGGCTCTGTGCACCGAGCCACCAGCACCAACCCCGGGATGGGGACAAACCATTCCCAGGGCTGGAGGCTCTGTGAAGAAGGAAGCTCCATCCTCGCTGTCCTGGATCTGGTCCTGTCCTGCTGCAGGCTTGTTGGGACAGGACAGGGGGGGATGGTTTGAACTTAAAAAGGGAGATTGAGACTAGAGAGAAGGAAGAAATGTTTGAACCTGAGGGTGGTGAGAGCCTGTCCCAGGTTATCCAGGGAGGTGGGAGCGGCCCCGTGGCTGGAAGCATTGCAGGTCAGGTTGTTTGGGGCTGTGGGCAACTTGTTCTGGTTGAAGATGTCCCTGCTGACTGCAGGGGGCGGGAGTTGGACTGGATGAGCTTGAAAGGTCCTTTGAAAGGTCCTTTGAAAGGTCCATCGCTGCAGTTCTCCAGCGCGACACAGGGTGGAAATCTCGGCCCACGACAGAACGCTCCCAGTCCCGAGTCCTTCCCAAGGCTCTGCCCCTTCCCAGTGCACTGTCTGACTCCAGAGCAGGAACGACCCTGCTGCAGAGCCCTGGGAAACTGAGGCAGAAGAGGAAGATCAGAAATGTGGGGAACAGGGAGAGGGCTTTTTTGTCCAGGTGAGTCTGGGACACGTCCAGCCCTCTGAATGGAAGGGGACTTCTTAGCAGCAGCATCTCACATCCAGGTAAGTCATTGAGTGGAGCCTGGAGGCAGCTCCTGCAGCAGGTGAAAGGGCAGCAGCTGAACAGGAAGAGCCCAGTGCTGGAGCATCTTTGCCTGCTACAGAGTGCTCTTGTGCAAGAGGGCAAAGGAGAGATCAGCTCTGTGCTGGGGAAGCATCCCCATGGTGCTGCATCGCATCTGGGGGCTGTGGCTCACACTGGTGAATGAAGGACTGGGAAAGCCCAGCAGGACCATGGCTGTGTGCTGGCAGAACAGCCAGCTGAACACGAGCCAGCAGTGTGCCCAGCTGGCCAAGAAGGCATCCTGGCCTGCAGCAGGTATAGTGTGGCCAGCAGGACTAGAGAGGTGATTTTCCAACTATACTCAGCATTGGTGAGGCCACACCTTGAATCCTGGGTTCAGTTTTGTGCCCCTCACTACAAGAAGGACACTGAGGTGCTGGAGCATGTCCAAGGAGGTGATAGGTTCCCCATCTCTGGAACTATTGCAGGTTGGTTGGGGCTGTGAGCAACCTGGTTGCAGACATCCCTGCTGGCTGCAGGGAGGTTGGACTGGATGAGCTTGGAAAGTCCTTTCCCACCCAACCCAGTCTGGGATTCTGGGATTCTATGCTCTGGGCACCACTTGCATGGGGCAGGAGAGCCGAAAAGAGAAGATCAAACACAGTGTGACAGCTCTGGAACCCTTCCAGCCCAGAGATCATAGAATCATAGAATCATAGAAGCAGTCAGGGTTGGAAGGGACCACAAGGATCAGCCAGTTCCAACCCCCCTGCCATGGGCAGGGACACTTCACACTACATCAAGCTGCCCAGAGCCTCATCCAGCCTGGCTGCAAACACCTCCAGGGATGGAGCCTCAACCACCTCCCTGGACAACCCATTCCAGGCTCTCACCACTCTCATGGGAAGAACTTCTTCCTCACATCCAGCCTGAATCTCCCCACTTCCAGCTTTATTCCATTCCTCCCAGTCCCATCACTACCTGATAGCCTAAAAAGTCCCTCCCCAGCTTTCTTGTAGGCCCCTTTCAGATACTAGAAGGCCACAATATGTCCTGGATGTCCAGGAAACCTTCAACATTTGGCTGGATTGGGTCACTGAAGGTTATATTTTCACCTCCTACACAGGAAGCAGAAGGGGAACATCTGGGGTCAGCTCTGTTGCCCCTGAAGCCTATGGCCCATTTTCATTTCCCAAGGGCTGGGCTCAGGTGGTGTTGAGCAATCTTTCCATATCCTTTGAGTTACATCAGAGAAATGAAAAAACACAAGTGGCAGGGGGAACCAGCGAGAAAAGAGCAGGTTCCCTTTTCAAGGATCCTGCTTCCCCTTCCCTCTGAAGCTGTGCAGGCAGTGGAGGGGCTCCACTGAGCTGCTCCCTGGGGCTGTGAAGATGGAGATGGAAGTTCCAAGCACACCCAGAGCTGTGGTGCCTGGATCCCTGCAGCCAGGGGCACAGCAGCACATGATGGCCTTGGTGTCTGTGTGAGGGCACGGTTAGCCATCCTGAACCTGGTGGAAACCTGCAGACTGGAAGCAGACTGGCAGATGTGCCAGCTGTGGTCTGCAGCTTTGGGGCAGTGCCAGGCTTGATGGTGTTTCTGGGAGCTGAGTTATTAGGTCACCAGTGTGTAGCTTGGGCCGAGTCCAGCAGGACACCCCAGACCCTCCCTCCCTGAGCAGGTAGCCTGTAGCTGGCCTCTTTTCTTGCTTCTTCCAACCCATTCTCTGCTTGATGCTCAGCTGAGTCCTTCATCCTTCATCCTGCTGCATCCTTGAAGATGCTGCTGGGCTCCTGTGTGGTTCTTGTGCCTCCTGTCCAGATCTCCAGACAGCAGCCAGCCACCCATGAGGAGGACAGCAGGCTGAAGTGGGTGGGAGAGAGGTTTCAGGGCAGGTGTGGACCTCTGTGGGGTAATTTGACCTGGTCCAGGGACATCACAGCCTGTGGAGAGAGAGGTTCTCCACACAGCTGCCTTTGCAGAGGTGCTGCCTGGGCAGCGGGGACCTTCCACTGGGCTCCCTGTGAAGGGTGAGCAAGGTCAGAGACACAGCATCTGCCTGCAGAAATCCAGTGGAAAGCCACTGTGGGTGAGGAGAACAGAGAGGAAGCCTGTGTGGGATTTTTTGGGCACTTCCCAGCTCCTGAGGCTTCTGGTCCTGCCTTGCTTAGACACAGGAACTCTCTAGCTGAGGGAGAGATGAATGAGGAGCACAGACCAAGGCCATGTGGCAGTGAAGGAGTTACCCCAGGCTGGCTTTGCCCCACAGCCTCCCAGCACATGAGAAGGGCTCAATGGGGAGAAACCCAATCCTTGTGCAAATCTCTGAGGAGACAGGATTTGAGTCTGAGTTGTAAGAGATTCAACAAGGCCAAGTGCTGAGTCCTGCTCCTGGGTCACAGCAACCCCATGAAGGCTCCAGGCTTGGGGCAGAGTGACTGAAACTGCTCAGCAGAAAAGGCCCTGGGGGTGGTGGTTGCCAGTGGCTGAAGATGACTCAGCTTTTGCCCAGGTGGCCAAAAAGGTCACCAACATCCTGGTTTGAATCAGCAATGGTGTGGCCAGCAGGACCACAGCAGGGATTGTCCTCCTGTACTGGGCACTGCTGTGGCCACACTTTGAGTACTGGGATCAGTTTTGGGCCTCTCACCCCAAGAAGGACATTGAGGAGCTGGAGCAGGTCCAGAGAAGGGCAACAAAGCTGGGGAAGGGTCTGGAGAACAGGGCTGGGGAGGAGCAGTTGAGGAATCTGGGGGTGTTCAGCCTGAGGTAAAGGAGGTTGAGGGGAGACCTCCTGGCTCTGAAAGGAGGTTGGGTGAGGTGGGTGCTTGTCTCATCTCCCTGGGAACAAGAGCCTGTACAAGAGGGAATGGCCTCAAATTGCAGCAGAGTGGGGGGGGAGGTTAGGTTTGGATATCAGGAAAAAAATCTTCACTGAAAGGGTCACCTGGAGCTGTTTAAAAGAAGTTTGAATGAGGTGCTCAGGGATGTGGCCCAACAGCTTGTACAGGCAGATGTTGGGTTATGGTTGGACTTGATGATCTTAAGGTGTTTTCCAACCAGGTGACTCTGTGACTCTATGCAATACTTCCTCCACAGTCCCCACCTTGGCTGTTGAGCAACCTTTAGAGCAGAGGTGGTGTCCCCTGGGCACCTAGAAGCAATGATGCAGTCAGATCTCTGCCCTCCAAATTTGCCTTGGTGTGGTCATTCCTGCTGAGCTAGCTGGAACTCATGGGTTGATGTTTGGGTCTCTTTACCCTGTGAAAGGACACACAAGGCCAGGTAAGCACAAAGGCAGAGCAGTGCTGACAGCTCTGTGTCTCCAGCATGGAGTCCATTAGAGGAGACCAACCCCATGTTTGCCCTGGCAGAGGGAGTTCACCCCAGGTCAGAGTTTTGCATCATGTGCCACTGGCATTTTACTCCAGCATAGAGAACCCAAAGGTCTAAATAAGTGTGTCACCAGAGCTCAGTCTCAGCTTCCTCCTCCCAGGCTTGGGCTGGTCAAGCAGCTGCAAGAGAAGGAACCAAGCTCTGGAGCTGCACAGCTGAGGTGTCCCCAGCTCACTGCTGGCTGGAGCTGTTCGGCTTTGCCATCGCTGCCAGTGCCACCACAGCCACCCTGATTGCAGGCCTGGGTAGGGTTGGTGCCACACGAGTAGTCTTGAGCTGCTTCCCCTGCAATCTGTGCACTGCCTAAAAGCCACCTGAGGTCCCTTACTGCTGCCCTGCTGTCACCCTGTGGCATGGTATTGGTGTCCCCAAGGGCTCCTGAACTCAAATGAGAGAAACTTCAAGATAAGGATGAGAGCAGCACCCTGCTCCCAGGAGCTCCTGGGTGTTGGTGTTGGCAGCTCTTGGAGGTGCCTCTGAAGCCCTGTCCTGAAGGTGGTTGCTCCAGCCTGGTGGTCACCATGCTGCTGTTTGTCACTTTTGTCCCTGCAAGCTGCAGTTCCCTCCTTGGTGGTGGCTGGGGCATGGCACAGCACCTCCCTGTGCTCTTCTGCTTCCTTCCTCCACCACAAGCCCCCTGGGCCACCATTTTTGGTAACTTCCTCAGGCTGCAGCATGCACCAGGGAGCAAAACAAGCATCTCAGAGAACATCATGCAGGGAGGGCATGGGTAGTTCTGAGACTCAGAGAGCTTTGACCCCTTTGATGTGCCCCGAATCCTCCAGTTCAGGGACAACTAGATGAACAGGGACATGGAAAGCTGGGTGTGAAACCAGGAGGTGGGAATTGGACAGAAGGGATGGGAGAAAGCAGGTTGGCATCCCAAAAACTGAACCCAGCCTTTACAGCTGTGTGAAGATCTCAAGCCCAGAGGAGGCTGTGGCACAAATCCTTCTCCACCTGAATATTTGGTGTCTCGGACAGGTGGCACCATGACAAAAGACTTTCCTCTTCCTGCTGTTTTTGCTGATGGAGGATTTCTTCTGAACTGCTGGTGGCTGCTCAGCTGGTGAAGGTCAATCCCATGCACCCCTCTGTGGAGTGGTCAGGAAGGCAGGGTGATGCCTTGGCACTGCAGTGGGTGACAGGAGAAGGTGCTCAGCACTGGTGGCCTGCATGGTGACTCCACCAGTGGAGGTGTTTAAGAAGAGCCTGGATGAGGCACTTAGTGCCATGGTCTGGTTGATAGGGTTGGGTGATAGGTTGGACTTGATGATCTTGGAGGTCTCTTCCAACCTGGTTGATTCTGTGATTCTGTATGACCCCCAGCCCAGAAGGCCAATGGCAGCCTGGGCTGCATCAAAAGCAGTGTGGCCAGAGATGGAGAGAGGGGATCCTGTCCCTCTGCTCTGGTGAGAACCTGCACCTGGAGCACTGCATCCAGATCTGGGGCATTCAACACAGGAAGAACATGGAGCTGCTGCAGAGGGTCCAGAAGAGAACAAAAAGCCTATCAAAGGAACCTGTGCTATAGGGACAGGCTGAAAGAGTTGGGGCTGTTCAGCCTCAAGAAAAGAAGGCTCTGGGGACACCTTATAGCAACACTTCAATATCTGAAGGGGACCTACAGGAAGGCTGGGGAGGGACTGCTCAGAAGGGGGATAGGATGAGGAGCAATGGCTTGAAACTGGGAGTAGGGGAGGTTTAGGTTGGACATGAGGAGAAATTCTGCATAGTTGGGGTGGTGAAATCCAGGAACAGGCTGCCCAGAGAGACCCCATCCCTGAAGACATTCAAGGTCAAACTTGCTGGGGCCCTGAGCAACCTGCTCTAGTTGGAGGTGTCCCTGCTGAGTGCAGGGGGGTTGGACAAGATGACCTTGGAGGGTCCCTTTCCACCCAATGCATTCTATGGCTCTGTGGTCTGCTCAGCAGGTGGTTCTCTCAACTGGCCACCCATCAAAGGGGATTTTGGTTCTGACTGGGTTGGCTTTTTACGAAATTCACTGGAATCTCACTGTGAAACACACAGCTGCTTCTGCTCCCCAGCAGCTTTCAAGCCTTAGAGCAGCAGGGGCAGAGGTCACTCTCTGCTGAAAACCTGAAAGCCACAGAGAAACCCAAAGGCAGAATCTTGCCCCTGCCTGTGACATCAGCTTGGTGTGTCTGGCACCAAGGCCATGCAGCAGATGGCTCACTGGGATGGTGTAGGGGGTGAGTATTGCCCTGGTGGCTCAGGCCCTTGCTCAGGATCAGCCTTGAAGGCAGCAGGAAAAGAGCATTCCCAGCTGCCACCCCGGCAGGAATCAGCAGCATGTCCTTAGCCTGGTGTCTCTCAGTCCATGCTATGGGTGAATTTGTGTTGTCAGGGAGGTGCTGAGTGCTCTTCCAGCAGGGATCATAGGATTGTTTTGGTTGGAAGAGATCTCTAAGAGCCCAATTATCAACTCAACACCACCATGGCCACTAAACCATGGCCCCAAGTGCCCGGGCCACAGGTTTCTTGAACACCTCCAGGGATGGGGACTCCACCACCTCCCTGGGCAGCCTATGCCAATCCCTGACCACTCTTGCAGCAAAGGAGTTTTTCCTTGTGTCCAACCTAAACCTTCCCTGACACAATTCCAGGCCATTGCCTCCTGTTCTACCACCTTATACTAGGGAGAAGAAGCCATCCCCCACCTCATCTGCAACTGTAAAGAGCCTCAGGCTCCTCTTCTCCACACTAAACATGCCCAGGTCCCCCAGCTGCTCCTCACCAGCCCTGTTCTCCAGACCTTTCACCAGCTTGGTTGTCCTTCTCTGGACCTACCTTGCAGGAAACAAAGCTCACATCAGACATAGGATGGAAGCATGGAGGGAAGGAGAGGGGCATGAGCAAACACAGAGGTTGGAGGGATGGACAGATGGATGGAGGGAAGGATGGAGTGGTGGCTGAATGGAAGTTGGGAAGATGCATGGATGGAGGGAAAGAAGAAGAGATTGGTGAAGGATAGATGGATGATTAATGTGATGATGGGATGGAAGGGAGATGAACAGATGGAAGGTGGATGGATAGAAGAATGGAAGGGTGGATGGATGGATGACTGTCAGGATGAAGGGACAGCTGAAGGGGTGGATGAGTGAAAGAGTGAAGAGTGGAAGAGGAAGTGCTGGGGGGGACAGATAGGTGTGAGGATGGTTGGATGGATGGATGGATGGATGGATTAACCAAGGATGAGGAGAGTGGATGGATGGATGGATGGAGAGAGGAAGGGAAGGAGGGATGGATGCATGGCTGGATGGATGAATAGAAGAAGGCAGTGAGAAAGGGAAGGAGGAGAAGAGGGAGTGAGATATGGAAGGAGGGATGGATGAAGGCGTGGATGAAGGAGTGGATGGAAGGCAGTCGCAGAGCCGTGTGCCGGGACGGCGGCCGGGGCCGCAGGGCTCACACGTGCGGGGCGTGTCCCGCCGCCAGCCCC
>VXBD01006002.1:0-32616 GCA_013399975.1 Indicator maculatus | reverse complement strand
TCATCAGCCCCTTGGCTCTGGTGCTGTAGGATGGGGCAGCTGGTTGGTCCTTCTCCCCCCAGGAGATGAGGGCACCCCAGTTTGGAGACAGGCAAACCAAAACTGTGCATTTTACTGAAGAGATGCATTTTGCACTGAGGAAGAAGAACTGAATCCAGCCAAAAGGTGCTGTGGGCTGCTCTGCTGGGATGAGCTCCCCATGCTGCAGCAGCCCTGGGGGCCAAGGGATGCCAACTGCAGCAGCAGCAGCTTTGCCATCAGCACAGTTGCTCCAGCCGTGGCAGGAACCAAACTATGGCAGCTACTTGGTGGCATGGGGACCATTGTGGCCTTGCTGTGCTGCAGTTCACCTGGGGTGGCTTTGACTTCTCTTTTCTGGGTGCTGTTCCTGGCATGATGGGGATGTTGGACTTTGATGATCCTTGAGGTCTTTTCCAACCTTATTGATTCTGTGATTCTATGTTCATTGCTCCATTGTTGTTCTGCAAGTGGAAAAATGGTACCTGAGTGGGGGAGAGCCACTCAGGTGAGTGCCCTGAGGTTGGTTTTGGGTGATGAGAGACTCTGCTGTGTCAGAACTCTGCTTCCATCAGAGCTTTGAACTTGCACTAGACACTAGATGAACTTAAAGCAGCCTTGCAGTACCTGAAGGGGGCTAAAGGAGGGTTGGAAAGGCACTTCTGACAAGGGCTTGTAGGGATAGGATGGGAGGGAATGGACTGAATCTGGAAGAGGGCAGATGGAGACTGGAGATGAGGAAGAAATTCTCTGCAGTGAGGTTGGTGAGACACTGGAACAGGTTGCCCAGGAAGGTTGTGGCTGCCCCCTCCCTGAAGGTGTTCAAGGCTATGTTGGATGAGGCTTTGAGCAACCTGTGCTGGTGAGAGGTGTCCCTACCCCATGGCAGGGGGTTGGAACTGGATGATCTTTAAACTCCCTTCCAGCCCAGCCCATTCTGTGATTCTATGAGCAGTGCAGCTGTAGTGATGTGGGTGTGATACACAGGAGGACATGGTGAGCATCCCCCCATGCTGCAGAAAGGGGTGGACAAGACCTTTCATCACTGCTCACTGCTGGCTCTGAGCCTTCTTCACCGACCTCCTGGGTGGGAGCCTGGGGAGCGACTGCAGCTCCCGAGCTCTTTTCCTACCACAACCCCCACCCCCCAAATCAACGTTTCCTTTTCTCTGATCTCATTTTGGCCCCCAATTAGTGAGATGTCGTGCCTGTGTGACTCCTGGGAGGCTTTCAGGCAGGGTTTTCAGCAGCCAGGGTGTGCTGAAACGGTGATTGTGGCGCTTGTGTTGCAGCTCTTTGGCGCAGCTTGATTAGGAAACAGGGAACGCCGTTGGGAATGGCCCCTCCGTGCCATTTGCCTAATGAAAGCTCCTGAATGGGCAGCCTTGTAAGGAAGAACAGCCTCGCTGAGGGGCACTGCCAATTGCTCTTCTTCTGGTGTTAATTTTGTATTTCCTCCCCCATTGTTCCTAACACCCTCTTGGAAAAGCTTTGCAAGATAAAAAAGGCTTTGGTCCCTTACGCCTTGTATCCTGTTTGGCAAGCCAGGATTGCAGCATGTGCCTGTGGAATACAGGAGTGGCCAGGCATGAGCTCCTTCAGCCTTGGTGATCTCTGATTTCAAGTTCTGCTGTTGGGGAAAAAAAAAAAAACAAAAACAAAAACAAAACCCAAAAACAACTCAACAAACAAAACAACCCAAAAAAAAAAGCAGCGATGAGCTGCGTGGCACAGTGGGAGATGCTCGGTGGAGATCACAGGTGGGTAGCTGGAGGAGGGCTGAGTCTGTTGAATCAGAGAAATGTAGAATTGTTTGGGTTGGAAAAGCTCTCTAAGATCATCCAGTCCAACCAGCAACCCACCACCACCATGGCCACTAAACCATGGCCCCAAGTGCCATGGCCACAAGTGTCTTGAACACCTCCAGGGATGGGGACTCCACCCACCTCCCTGGGCAGCCTCTTCCAATCCCTGACCACTCTTGCAGCAAAGAAATTTTTCCTCATCTCCAACCTAAGCCTCCCCTGGCACAATTTCAGGCCATTTCCTCTCCTTCTGTCACCTGATACTAGGGCAAGGTGACCAACCCCCACCTCACTGCAACCTCCTCTCAGGGAGCTGCAGAGAGCAATGAGGTCTCCCCTCAGCCTCCTCCTCTCCAGACTAAACAACCCCAGGACGTTCAGCTGCTCCTCACCAAATCTGTTTTCCATACTCTTCATCAGCTCTGTTGCTCTTCCCTGGACACACTCCAGCACCTCAATGTCCTTCTTGGAGTGAGAGCCCCAAAACTGAACACAGTACTTAAGGTGTGGCCTCACCAATGCCCGGTGCAGGGGGACAATCACTTCCCTATTCCTGCTGGCCACGCTAATCCTGCTGCAGGCCAGGATGCTGTTTGTTTCCTTGGCCACCTGAGCACACTGCTAGCTCAGCCCTGTGCTGTGGGCAGTGTGGTATTGCTTGGAAACAACCTGGTGGGGTTTGGTGTTTGAGGTTTGGCTGCTTTCATCTCAGGTGCCCTCTCCTTGCAAGTGCGGTGGCTGCCTTTGACCTGCCACGTCTGAAAGTTCACCCAGGTCTGAGTTTCCTGCTGGTGAGAGAGAGCCTAGTGGCCAGATCCTGCCTGGGGCAGCTGTGTGGCTCAGCACTGCCACCTGCACCACACTGTGCCTGGAACGGGGCTGGTGATGCTGTGCTGTGTGCCTGGGGAAGAGCTGTTCCACTGCTCCCTCCCCAGCTGTGGTGGGCAGTGAAAAGGGCTGCAGATGTTAACCCAACAGCTGTGAGTGTCCCTCTGCCTGTGGGGCTGTGGCCATTCATAAGGACAGCTTGGTCAGCAGTAAGTGTGCAGATGACACCAAGTTAGGTGGAGTGTTGGTCTGCACCAGGGTAGGGAGGCTCTGCAGAGGGACTTGGATAGATTGGGTTCATCCTGGCCAATGTTACCAGGAGGAGCTTCAACAAGGCCAAGTGCCAGGTCCTGCATCTGGGGCATGACAACCCCAAGCAATGCTCCAGGCTTGGGGCAATGTGGCTGGAAAGCTGCTGGCAGAAAGGGACCTGGGGGTGCTGATGGACANAATGGCCTCAAGCTGCCACTGGGTAGGTTTAGACTGGACAGTAGGAAACATTTTTTCACTACAAGAGTGGTCAGGGGTTGGAATGTGCTGCCCAGGGAGGTGGTGGAGTCCCCAAGCCTGGCTGTGTTTGAAGGTGGTTTGGATGTGGTGCTTGGGGCTATGGTTTAGAGGTGAGCCTTGTAGAGCAGGGATAATGGTTGGACTTGGTGACCCTGAGGGGGAACCTGGGCTGGTGGAAGGTGTCCCTGCACATGGCAAAGGGGTTGGAACTGGATGATCTTGAAGGTCCCTTCCAACCCAAACCATTCCATAATTCTATGATTAATGACTCTCAGTGCTGCAGGGGGACTGACTGTGTTTGTAAGAGAGGGGATGGGATTCTGGCTTTCCCTCAGATGCTGTTTCATTGCCCAAAATTCCTGCAGTGCTCAGGATGAGAGCAGGTCTGGTGCTCCTAAAATGCTGCTGGTCCTCACTTTCATGTGGGTTTAAGCAGAAGTGAGGAATCTTAGAATCCCAGAATGCCAGGTTGGAAGGGAGCCCAAGGACCATCTGGTCCAACCTGACTAGTTTGATAGTGTTGTTGGAATGAGCTGGCCCAGCACCCTGTCAAGCTGAGTCTTAAAAGTCTCCAGTGTAGGGGAATCCACCACTCCCCTTTGGGAGATTGTTTCAATGTCTCATGGTGAGAACATCTCCATGTTCTCCTGCTGAAAAGTTTTCTTCTAGAGGCCAAAGGAAATCTCCCCAGCAGTGACTTGTGCCCTTCATCCCTTGTCTTTGCCATGGGACTCGTGTCAAAAGGCAGTCTCCATCCTCTTGGTACTCCCCCAAGCCTTCTCTTCTCAAGGCTGAATAAACCTAGGAGATCCTGGCATTTGACCAGATCCTATCTGGTGAGGGGATGGAAGAGCACACTGAGAATTGTCTCCCAAGCTGATGAGCATCCCCCCTGATCAGGCAAGCTGTTCATGGCTGCCCAGTGTTGCCTGGCTGAGCAGGAAGGACTCAGCCTCACCCAGACTTGGTCCTTATTTTGAGATGGGTTTAAGCCAAAGTGAGGAGATCCTGGCATGAGCAGCTGATGTGATGGGGGTGCCTGGGAGTGGAAGGACTTGTGGATCACAGTGCTCCTGCTCATGGTGCTCACAGCTGTCCAAGGCAAGCAGGAAGGCCTCAACTTCAACCCAGTCTTGTGAGTGTCCTCAGAGGTGCTGTGCATAGAATCCATCATCCCTTTTATCCTGTTTTGTGCTGTGACATGAAGGTATTTTCAGTCCTCTCCTCACATCTGTGGGATCCCCAACATGAGAGAGATGTGGGGAGGAGGCCATACAGATGATGGAAGGGCTGGAGCATCTCTGCTATGGGGACAGGCTGAGAGAGTTGGATCTGCTCAGCCTGGAGAAGAGAAGGCTCCAGGGAGATGCAGTAGCAGCATTTCAATATCTAAAGGCTACCTACAAGAAGGCTGAGGAGGGACTGTTCAGAAGGGCTTGGAGTGATAGGAGGAGAGGCAATGGTTTGAAACTGGAGCAGGGCAGATTTAGGTTGGACATCAGGAGGAAGCTCTGCACAGTGAGAGTGGTGAGAGACTGGAACAGGGATGTAGTTGAGGCCCCATCCCTGGGGACACTCAGGATGAGCTTGATGTGGCCCTGAGCAGCCTGGAGGTGTCCCTGCTGCCTGCAGTGGGGTTGGACAAGATGCTCCTTGAGGGTCCCTTCCAACCAGATGCAGTCTGTGACTGTTGTAACTCTGCATGGCTGCTGCAGGCATGCTTTGGGAAAGCCCATGGCTGTCTTGAGCTTGCTGAAGAGTTTTTCATCCCCTCCACAAAGGCCAATTCTTTGTCTCAAATGAGGATGAAATACTTCCCTTTTCAGCTGCTTCCTCCCTTGCTCTCTGTCTATTTAAATCCTCCCAGCTCAGAGGCTTCTTTGCAAAGCAGCTCTGGTCCATTCAGGTGGCATTTCCCTTTTCTCATTGTTTCTGGCACTCTGTGCCTGTGGAACTGTCTTTCTGTTGATAAACCTCCCCAACTGGTAGAGACCATAGAATGGTAGGGGTTGGAAGGATCCTCTGGAGATCATGGAGTCCAACCCCCTGCTGCCAAAGCTGTGTGCAGCCTCCCACCACCCATGGCTGCCTTGATGGGGTTGTGACAGCTCTTGGGTGTGGAGGATTTGGAGTCTGACCAAGCAAAACCTGGACTCCTAGACCTTGCCTGGGTGACATCCCTGCTGTTCCTCATCCATGTGTGTAGATCCTGCTCACTCAGGGCTCCTGCCTGAGGAGTGCATGCCTGGCTCAAATAGGTGGTTTCCAACTAAAGCCAACAAGCCAAAGGTCTCCAAAGGGCTGCTCATCCATGGACTCCTTAAGGTTGGAAAAGACCTCCAAGGTCATCAAGTCCAACCTTCCATGCTCACTAAAATACCTACATATTACTCAGTGCAGGTTGTTCCCAGGTGGATGTGGTCTGGGCAGGAAGGATCTGGAGGTGCTGGAAGGTGTCCAGGGAAGGGCCATGAGGATGAGCAGAGGGCTGGAGCTGCTCTGCTCTGGAGACAGACTGAGAGAGTTGGGGTTGTGCAGTCTGGAGAAGAGAAGGCTCTGAGGTGACCTTCTTGTGGCCTTCCAGGATCTGAAGGGGACTCCAAGAAAGCTGGGGAGGGACTTTTTAGGGTGTCAGGTAGTGACAGGACTGGGGGGAATGGAATAAAGCTGGAAGTGGGGAGATTCAGGCTGAAAGTGAGGAAGAAGTTCTTCCCCATTAGAGTGGTGGGAGCCTGGAATGGGTTGTCCAGGGAGGTGGTTGAGGCTCCATCCCTGGAGGTGTTTGCAGCCAGGCTGGATGAGGCTCTGGCCAGCCTGATGTAGTGTGAGGTGTCCCTGCCCATGGCAGGGGGGTTGGAAGTGACTGATCCTTGTGGTCCCTTCCAACCCTGACTGATTCTGTGATTCTATGAATGCTGGTGGGTCTCTGATCCTTTAGGGAACTCAGGTGCTCTGAAGGAATGACTTTTGCTGGTACAGGTCACACCTTGAGCCTGGGGATGGGGTGGCCCCAAGCTCTCCAGTCCCAGCATCTGCTGCAGTCACTGCTCTGGGATGCTGCTAGGGATGTGCTCAGGACTTCTGTTAGCTGCTGGGTCTGCTAAGGGCTTCTGGGACTTGGATTAAGGACACTCTGAGAGTCTGTAATGCTGGGGATTCTACACCACAGCAATAAAGGACTGCTGGGAGGACTTCTGAGCTTCTCTGCATGTCTGCAATCTCACTGCTCTACAGTAACAGGGTTCCTGCATTCATTCATCACCCAACAGCCCCTGAGTGAGGAGGAGATGATCAACAAGCATCTCCCTTTTGCTCAGCCTTCTCTTCTCCACATCCCTAGGATCTGACACGTCTGGGCTGCAGTGGTGGCCTCCAGCTTGAGCCTGCTGCTTCCCAGGGGTGAACACAGGGTTTGGAAAGGTTCCATGTCCTAGGCTTGCCATTGCCCTCTCAAGCAGCAAGTGTGGATGCTGCTGAGGTATTTCAGTGCTCTGGGCTGTGTGAAGACCTGGAAAACAAGTCTGAGGAGGAGCTGGTGAGGGAATTGGGTTTATTTAGCCTGGAGAGAAGGAGGCTGAGGGGAGACCTCATTGCTCTCTGCACCTCCCTGAAAAGAGCTTGGAGCCAGGTGGGAATTGGTATCTTCTTCCTAGTCTCAGGTGATAGAAGGAGAGGAAGTGGCCTGAAATTGTGCCAGGGGAGGCTTAGGTTGGACCTTAGAAGAAACTCCTTGCCTGAAAGGGTTCTCAAAGCCTGGCACAGACTGCCCAGGGAGGTGGTTGAATGCCCATCCCTGGAAGTGTTTCAAAGAGGCAGAGATGTGGTGCTGAGGGCCATGGTTGAGCAGCAGCCTTGGTAGAGTTAGAGAATGGTTGGATTGAGAGATCTTGAAGATGTTTTCCAACTGAAGCAATTCTCTGATTCTGAGATGCTCAAGAGCTGAGGATCCTGATAGAGTTAACCACTGCTGGTCCTCCCAGTGTTGGATGGGTGCCCACCTCTCCTTGCTCTGTCTCTGGTTTTGGAGACTTCCTTTCTTCTCATCAATTATGATGGTGTTGCTGTGCTTGTACTGAGTCTGCAGCTCAAAGAGGGTCTCACACTCTTCTCTGAGCTTTGGAAGCACGTGGGAATCACAGCCCTGTTCCCCTTGGCCTGAGGTTGATGAGGAACAGCCAAAACCCATCCTTGCCATCATCTGTCTTTGGTGGCACTGCAGCCAGCGGTGCTGGAAGTAAGTGGAAGGCTTTGGGCAACCAAGCCAGGGACTGAAAAGGCTTCTGAGTTCCCAGCAGGGCCTCCACAATGGCAGGAAGCAACTTCTAAAGCTTCCTTTGGATACAGAGGGCCTTGGGGGAAAGATTTACTTGCTTGTTTATGCAGTAAGTTAATCTGTTTAGTGGGTTTGGCAGTGAAGCTCACACAAAGCCCTGGGCAACGGTCACAGCCCTTGTTTGTAGGGCTTTGTCTTGCACTTGCTTTGTCTCACAGCTGGAGGAGTTAAGCAGAGATGGAGCCAATTGAGGCCTCAGGTGTAAACTTGTTTTTGCAAGCAGGCTGAAGGAATTAGCAGCAGCTCCTGCTGCCCTTCGTCCCGAGGGAGCTGCGATGTGGGGCAGAGGTTAGGGTCCCCTTGGGGAGGGAGCCTTGTTTGTGTCTGCTCCAGGCCACTTTGCTTGGTTGCAGGCTGGAGATAGTCCCTGCCTGTGCTGAGGGTGATCACAGAATTGTTTTGGTTGGGCAGGACCTCTAAGACTCACAGATTGCATCGAGTTGGAAGGGATCCTCAAAGGTCATCTTGTCCAACCTCCCTGCTGGCAGCAGGGACACCTCCAGCTAGAGCAGGCTGCCCTGGGCCACATCAAGGCTGATCTTGAATGTCTCCAGGGATGGGGCATCAAACACATCTCTGGACAACCTGCTCCAGTGTCTCACCACTCTCACTGTGCAGAACTTCCTCCTGATGTCCAACCTAAATCTGCCCTGCTCCAGTTTCAAAGCACTGCCCCTCATCCTATCACTCCAAGCCCTTCTGACTAGTCCCTCCCCAGCCTTCCTGCAGGTCCCCTGCAGATACTGAAATGTTGCTCCCAGGTCTCCCTGGAGCCTTTTCCAGGCTGAACAGCCCCAACTCTCTCAGCCTGTCCCCACAGCAGAGGTTCTCCAGCCCTCTGATCATCATTGTGATCTCCTCTGGACCCACTCCAGCAGTTCCATGTCTTGTGTTGGGGGTCTCAGAGCTGGACACAGCACTGCAGATGAGCAGAGCAGAGGGGCAGGATCCTCTCTCTGCATCTCTGGCCATGCAGCTTTGGATGCAGCCCAGGCTGCCATTGGCCTTCACAGTCTCATAGTATGGCAGAGGTTGGAAGGGACCTCCAGAACTCATCAGGTCCAAGCCCCCTCCCAGAGCAGCATCACCCAGGGCAGTCTGCACAGGAATGCATCCAGGTGGGGTTGGAAAGGCTCCAGAGAAGGAGACTCTACAACCCCCCTGGGCAGCCTGCTCCAGGGCTCTGTCACCCTCACTGGAAAGAAGTTTCTCCTCATGTTGAGCTGAAATCTTCTCTGTTCAAGTTTATCTCCATTGTTCCTTGTCCTATGACTGTGCACCACCCAAAAGGGCCTGGCCCCCTCCTCCTGACCCCCACCCCTCAGCTATTGATAGACATTGATCAGATCCCTCTCAGCCTTCTCCTCTCCAGACTAAACAGCCCCAGGGCTCTCAGTCTCTCTTCCCAGGGGAGATGCTCAAGTCCCCTAAGCATCCTCCTGGCTCTCTGTTGGACTCTCTCCAGCAGGTCTCTGTCTCTCTTGAACTGGGGAGCCCCAAACTGGACACAGGATTGCAGCTGTGGTCTCAGCAGGGCAGAGTGGAGAGGTAGAAGAACTTCCCCAGCCCTGCTGGACACCTTTCCTGATGCACCCCAGGATCCCATTCTCTCTCTTGGCCACAAGAGCACCTTCTGGCCTGCCAGGGCCCATTGCTGGCTCATATCCAGCTTCTCACCCCCCAGCATCCCCAAGTCCTTTTCTGCAGGACTGCTCTCAATCTCATCATCCCCCAGCCTGTCATTGAGTCCAACCAACAACCCAACAGCACCATGGCTGTTAAACCTTATCACAGAATCATAGAATCAGTCAGGGTTGGAAGGGACCACAAGGATCATCCAGTTCCAACCCCCCTGCTGTGGGCAGGGACACCTCACACTACAGCAGGCTGGCCAGAGCCTCATCCAGCCTGTCTGCAAACACCTCCAGGGATGGAGCCTCAACCACCTCCCTGGACAACCCATTCCAGGCTCTCACCACTCTCATGGGGAAGAGTTTCTTCCTCATGTCCAGTCTGAATCTCCCCACTTCCAGCTTTATTCCATTCCCCCCAGTCCTGTCTCTCCCTGATAGCCTAAAAAGTCCCTCCCCAGCTTTCTTGTAGCCCCTTTCAGATCCTGGAAGGCCACAAGAAGGTCACCTCAGAGCCTTCTTTTCTCCAGACTGAACAGCCCCAACTAGATGATTTTGAAATAAAACCCCCCAAACCAAACCCCTAAAACCCAGCACCCCTCCCTGTGAGCCAGTGCAGCAGGGGAGGGAGCAACATCAGTTGGATTTTTTTGGGGGTCAAGAAGTCTTAGGAAGAGTCTGGGGAGGCACAGGAGGGTGCTGGGTCAATGGACCAAGGAGTAGCTGATGAAAATGTTTCCTTATACCATGGTGTTGCTGTTTCCCTTGGTGTTTGATGCTGTGCTGAAGGTGATGGTTCCGCCCAGGTGTGACCTTGCACAGTACAAATGGCTTTTGCCCAGGGGCCATGTTCAAAGAAGTGCCACATGCACAGCAGCCACTACAGAAAGCACATGGGGCAGCTGGGCTTGAGCTCCATGGCCAGAGAGAGTTGATGCTGGACTCCCTTCCAGGCTGCAGACTTGGTTGCAGCATCTTCAGCTTGGGGTGGAGTGCAGCATCTTCAGTCTGAGTGCAGTCTTCAGCTTGGGAGGGAGCTCAGTGTCTGGGCATGGACCTTGACTGCAGGTGGGCATGGACATGAGTGTTTTCCCCTTTGCCCTGTGTGAGTGACTGTAAGACCTTTCCAACAGGTATGTCACCTTTTGGTCTGTCCCACCAGGTTGAACAGCCACCCTAGAAAGCTCTCTGACACTGTCATGTCCATCACAGAATGGATGGGGTTGGAAGGAACCTCTGGAGATCATCCAGTCCAACCTCCCTGCCAGAGCAGGATCACCCAGGGCAGGTCACACAGGAGCACATCCAGGCAGGCCTTGAAAGTCTCCAGAGATGGAGACTCCACCAGCAATCTGTGCAGCCTGCTGCAGTGCTCTGTCACAGGACAGAAGTTCCTCCTCATGTTTAGGTGGAACTTCCTGTGGTCACGTTTATGCCCTGTACCTCCTGTCCTGTCACTGGGGACCACTGAGAAGAATCTGACCACATCTTCCTGACACCCACCCCTTAAGTATTTGTAAGCAGAATTTGTAAGCACTTCCTTCTTGGCAGGGGCAGCTTGGGCTGCTGCCATTGTTTGGGGAAATCCCTTTCCACCCCCTCCCCTAAATGACTGATTTCTTTCCTTTTCTTTTTTTCCCCTGGTCCTCTCCTGTGACACCACCACCACTTCTCTGCTGAACTTCCACTTTCCCTGAAGAGCAGCCCTGCAGTTTCCATTACCTACTGCTGATGGCACCCAGCCAGGCTGTGCCAAGCACCATCACTATCTCCAGCCTCAGTCTTCTTGGGGCTTGACACTGAGCTGGTATCTGACTGGTAGGGGAAACATCTCCACCAACTGCTCTTGTGATACAGACTGAGAGAGGCTGAAATTAGCTCTGGTGAAGGGCCTGGAGAATAAATCTGATGAAGAGTGACTGAAGGAGCTGGGGATGGTTAGGTTGGAAAAGAGGAGGCTGAGGGGAGACCTCCTGGATGTCTACAACTGCCTGAAGGGAGGTTGTGGAGAGGTTGGTGCTGGACTCTTCTCACAGGTAATTAGTGATAGAAAAGAGGGAATGGCCTCAAGCTGTGACTGGGTAGTTTTAAACTGGATATTAGGAAACATTTTTTCCCAACAAGAGTGGTCAGGGATTGGAATGTGCTGCCCAAGGAGGTGGTGGAGTCCCCAAGCCTGGCTGTGTTTGAAGGTGGTTTGGATGTGGTGCTTGGGGCTATGGTTGGGACCCTTGTAGAGCAGGGTTCTGGGTTGGACTTGGTGATCCTGAGGCTCTTTTCCAACCTGGATGTTTCTGTGATCTTGTGGTGAGAGGGTTTCATTATTGGTGCCAGGAACAAGCAGGTTTCCTCCCTGAACAGTGTATCTAAAGCTGGTCTCTCCTTCCCCAGGTCAGATGTGTGCTGTTGCTGAGGGTTTTCAAGGAGGAAAATAGAGATATTTTTTTTCTTCCCCTGGCTGAATTTTGTCACCCACCTTGGGGTGGTTGTTGATGGGGTTGAGGTTGTTGATGTCTTGGGTTACAGAATCATAAGATGGCTTGAGTTGGAAAGGATCATCCAGTTCCAACCCCCCTGCCATGGGCAGGGACACCTTCCCTAGCCCAGCTTGCTTGAGGGAGATTTAGGCTGGACATTAGGAAGAAGTTCTTTACCATGAGAGTGATGAGACACTGGAACAGGCTGCCCTGGGAGGTTGTGGATGCCTCCTCCCTGGAAGTATTCAAAACCAGGCTGGATGAGGCCTTGAGCAACCTGGGCTGGTGGGAAGTGTCCCTGCCCATGGCAGGGGGTTGGAACTGGATGAGCTTTAAAGTCCTTTCCACCTCAATTCCATGACCCTGGACATCAACAGCCTCAACCCCATCAACAACCACTCCAAGGGCTGTGTTGGGCAGGGGTTGGATCTAGATGACCTTTAAGGTCCCTTCCAACCCAATCCATTCTATGAACGTTGCCATCTCTGAGGGAAAGGACCCTCAGTGAGTCACTGGGGTTGCTTGTAGACAAGTGACCAAGACAAGACACCAAGCTGTGTGGTGCAGNTCCAGTTCTGGAGCCTCTGTTACAAGAGGAATATGGACATGCTGGAAGGTGTCCAGAGAAGGGTCACAAGGATGAGCAGGGGTCTGGAGCTGCTCTGCTATGAGGACAGACTGAGAGAGTTGGGGCTGTTCAGTCTGGAGAGGAGAAGGCTCCCAGGTGACCTTCTTGTGGCCTTCCAGGATCTGAAGGGGGCTCCAAGAAAGCTGGGGAGGGACTTTTTAGGCTATCAGGGAGTGACAGGACTGGGGGGAATGGAATAAAGCTGGAAGTGAGACTGGATGTGAGGAAGAAGTTGTTCCCCATGAGAGTGGTGAGAGCCTGGAATGGGTTGTCCAGGGAGGTGGTTGAGGCTCCATCCCTGGAGGTGTTTGCAGCCAGGCTGGATGAGGCTCTGGCCAGCCTGATGTAATGTGAGGTGTCCCTGTCCATGGCAGGGGGGTTGGAACTGGCTGATCCTTGTGGTCCCTTCCAACCCTGACTGATTCTATGATTCTGTTCTATGAAGTGTCTCTTTGAAGAAAGAGAGAAGCTGCCCTCATGAGTTGTCTTCTTGGTGGTGGCTGGGTGGGGCTCATTTAGAGATGTGTCTTTCTCAGCATCAAAATGCATCACCACAGCTTCAGAGGGGTAGAGGGTGGAATTCCCCTGTTAGCTGTTTGTGAAGAAGGCACCAGATCCTGTCCTGAAAAGTGGTAATTGTAGAAAACAAGGTGTTAAAAATAAGTCAAGAGGAAGTCTCAGTTTGCAGAATGGGTGCTGGGAAGGGTTTGCAGCCAGCTCTGCACTGGACACTGTGGTGCTGTTGTGGTTTCAGTTTCCCCTCTGTGATGCTACTGGGATCTAAGGCTCGTCCTGGGCTTCGTGTAGCTGCCCTGTTCTCACTGCTGACCATGCAGTAAGGGAATCATTTGTTTGTAGAAAGTCCCACAAGAGGTCTGCTTCAGCTTGGAGGAGTTTGTGATGCATTGCAGACTACTTCTGTTCCTCAAGGAAATCCCAGAATCCCAGCATGGTGAGGTTTGGAAAGGACCTCTGGAGAGCACCCAGTCCAACCCCCTGCTCAAGCAGGGCACCCACAGCAGCTTGCCCAGGATCACAATGGCCCAGCTGGGCTTGGAAGCTCTCCAGACAAGGAGACTCCACAACCTCTCTGGGTAGCCTGCTCCAGCCCTCCAGCACCCTCACAACAAAGAACTTTCTCCTCCTCTGCAGATGGAACCTCCTGGGTTCCAGTTTGTACCCCTTACCCCTTGTGCTGTCCCTGAGCACCACTGAGCAGAGTCTGGCCTCAGCCTCTTGCCCCCCACAGCTCCTTCAGCTCTTGCTGAGCATTGCTCAGCTCCCCTCTGGGGCTGCTCTTCTCCAGCCTCCCCAGCCCCAGGACTCTCAGCCTTATTCATCCCAAGCTGAGGGATCCTCACCAGCAACCAAGTGGAGATGACAACATTTTGCCTCTCATCTCTCCTGAGCTCAACCCAATCGTTTGAAGCTTTGTTGCTTCCACATCCAGGGAATTTTTTTACTACTGGCTGAAGGAGCAAATGGAGCTGTGATGTGGGAATGGGAGCATGGCAGCCTTGTCCCACACACTCTGGAGTGGTGGTGGCTGTGAGTGATGTGTTGCCAGCCCTCAGGCTGAGGGTAAGGAGGTGGTGCTGTGTTTCTTTGCTCTTATCTGTCTGGTTGCTGGGTTATCAGTACTCTCATGTGGTTGGTGTGTGAAATAGCTCCATTAAATGGGCCTGAGGTCTTCAAAGGTGGTAATAACTGGTTGTTTGTTTGTTTTTTTTTTTTTACAGCAGGGGACTTTTCAGTGAGACACTTGTAAAGCTTTCTTGGGCTGGGGATTTATTGAGAGCTGCTCATTGCAGCTTCTGGCACTCTTCCTCAGAGCTCACACCTGGCTGGCCAGAAGTGGAAGTGAGGAGTGGAAGTGTCTGAGGGAGCTGGGCTTGTTCAGTCTGGAGAAGAGGAGGCTGAGGGGAGACCTCATGGCTCTTTACAGCTCCCTGGAGAGAAGGTAGAGTGAGGAGGGGGCAGCCTCTTCCTCTTGATGACAAGAGACAGGACCAGAGGAAATAGTTACAAGGTTCAGGCTGGGTGCTAGGAAATATTTCTTCCCTGAAGGGATTCTCAAACATTGGAATGGGCTGCCCAGGGCAGTGCTGGAGTCACCATTCCTGGGGGTATCCAAGCAGTGTGTGGACCTGGTGCTTAGGGACATGGTTTAGTGTTGACCCTTCAGTGCTTGGACAAGGGTTGGACTGGATGAGCTTGGAGGTCTCTTCCAACCAGGTAGGTTCTGGGATTCTGAGTCCTGAGGATCTTGAGCAAAGTCACTTACAAAGAAGGTGGCTTCTGCTTCTGTTCATCATGAATCAAATGCTGGGGTGAAAGAAGTGGAAGCTAACCCAAGGGACTCTATTGCAATTTCCATGTTGCCATTATTGCACTATCTGAGCTTCTTGCAGGCTTTGGCATGTCGTTGAGCAACAGCTGACTAAGGAAGGAAGTGTGATTACCCCTGCTTTACATGTGGGAAGCATCTTAGGGGAATAAGGATGGGAATTGTCTTGCTTAAGGAGCCCAAATTTAGGCCTCTAATTTAATTTGGTCTGCAGGCACCTCCTGAAGAGGGGTTGAAGTTAGCTGGGGTGAGCTACCTCCAGGCCAGGTGCTCTCTGTCTGGAGATGCTGATTTGCTTAGAGATTTACCTCCTTTTTTGCATAGGTAAAGTTGAAGGCATTGAATCCTACCCCTGGGGTAGACCCAATGTCACCACAGGGCTCCACAGCAGAGCAGGCAGTTGGTGGAGGCTGATCAAAGTCATGAGGTGGTGTTTTAATTCAGTTTCTTTGCTCCATGCTTTGGACTCCATTTCTTCTTTTGTTTTTTTTTTTTTTTTGGCTCTGGATGATGCTTTGCAGATGACACCAAGCTGGGTGGGAGTGCATGAGGGTAGGAAAGCTCTTCAGAGAGACCTGGACAAGCTGAACTGATGGACTGAGGCCAGTGGTACAAAGCTCAGTGTGGCCAAGTGCCAGATCCTGCACCTGGGGCACAACACCACCGTGAATGCTCCAGGCTTGGGGCAGGGGAGCTGCAAACCACCCAGTGGGAAAGGACCTGGGGTGGTTGAAGTGGCTGAAGATGAGCCAATGTGTGCCCAGGTGAGCAAGAAGGCCAACAGCATTCTGTCAGGATCAGCAATGGTGTGGCCAGCAGGACCAGGGCAAGGATTGTCCTCCTGCATTCAGCACTGCCAAGGCTCCAATACTGGTTTGCATTTTGGTCCCTCCAAGAAGGACATTGAGGGGCTGGAGCATGTCCAGAAAAGTGCAACAAAGCTGGTGAGGGGTCTGGAGAACAGGGCTGGGGAGGGAGCTGGGGAGGAGGAGACTGAGGGACTTGCTCTCTACAACTCCCTGAAAGGAGGCTGCAGTGAGGTGGGGCTTGGTCTCTTCTCCCAGAACATCAAATGCTGACTGATTCTTATTTTCTGTCCACCCAATCCATCACATTGCTGGAGAACAGCCTTGCAAACCCATGAGTTACCTTCTCCAGGCTGACTCAGCCCACTGATTTTTATCTGTCCAGGAGGATTTGGTCCACCTGAGAAAGTAACTTCTCCCTGTTTGCTCCAGGGAGATGCCAACCTCTGTGCTCAGAGCCCTTAAAGGTCTTGTGATGACTCTTCTGTGTTCTCCTCCCTCAGCAACAGCCAAGGTGTGAATTATGGATGTTGTGTTTTGACCTTGTGACTGCCTGCCCTGCATCTCACTGCTAATTAATGCACTGTAATTCCTGTGCTAGCAGATACTGCCTCCCAAAATATCTAGAGGTGCCTCTTCAGTGATGAGGCTATGGCAGGTAGGTCTTAAGCAGAGGATGTGTTAAGACCTGATCCCCTCTTTAGCTGTGCTGGAGAAAACCCCTGGCAGGTTCTGCATGGGACAGCAATGTGCCCTGGGGGCCAAGATTCAGAGAATCAGTCAGGGTTGGGAGGGACCACAAGGATCAGCCAGTTCTCCCCCCCTGCCATGGGCAGGGACACCTCACATCAGGCTGGCCAGAGCCTCATCCAGCCTGGCTGCAAACACCTCCAGGGATGGAGCCTCAATCACCTCCCTGGACAACCCATTCCAGGCTCTCACCACTCTCATGGGCAAGAACTACTTCCTCACATCCAGTCTGAATCTCCTCACTTCCAGCTTTATTCCATTCCCCCCAGTCCTGTCACTCCCTGATAGCCTAAAAAGTCCCTCCCCAGCTTTCTTGTAGCCCCCTTCAGATCCTGGAAGGCCACAAGAAGGTCACCTCAGAGCCTTCTCCTCTCCAGATTGAACATCCCCAACTCCTTCAGTCCGTCCTCATAGGAGAGGTGCTCCAGCCCTCTGCTCATCCTGCTTGGCCCTGGGAAGGGGCCAATGGAACTAACCCCTCTCTCCAGACAAGAAAAGAGGACTCCAGGACTGCCTGAGCCACACCTTGTTGTGTCAGGGGTGCACAGAAAGTCACTGCTTGGAGCTGTGCTGCTGCTTCGCTGCCTCTCCTCCCCCGGCCACTCGGTCGTTGAGCCGCAAGCTCTGCTTCGTTATCTCACAAGCTTGCAAACACCGAGGGCCAGCCTGGCTGCTTCTGCCCAGCTCATTTGTGTGTGGTCTGGAGTTTTCTATTTTCTTGAGCCTGACTGTTGGGTTTCCTGGAACTGCTTGGCCCCAACCCAGAGCCCTTTGCATGTCGGAGCCCCACAGCTTTGTTTGCGCGGCGGGGTGGGTGCCACGTGTGGCTCTCGGATGTGGCAGGAGAGTGAAATCATTGTCCAGAATAGGAAATGGTGGCACAACTTCCCCTCCTCTGGCTCCAGAGCACTTCCCTTTTCAGCTCCAGCACGGGGGAAGGCGAAGTGAGAAGGCCTCTGTTGCAAATGCAGAAGTGCAGGTTTCTCTTGGAGCCCTCTGTGCCGGGCGAGCCCACGGTGGAGCCCTTGGCTTCGGCTGCTGGGCAGGGGCAGGGGTGGGTTTGTGGGGATGGATTCAGCCTCATGGCCTGTGGCTTCCTCTTCAGACAGGAAGCCTTCTCAGTGTATAATGAGAGGTAGAGGATGTCTGGGCTGCAGGCTCTGCAGTCTTTGCTCTGGAGAGTTGCCTTCTCCAGCTCTTAGAACCATAGAATCAGGCAGGGTTGGAAGGGACCTCAAGGCTCAGCCAGTTCCAGCCCCCCACCTGTGAGGTGGGCAGGGACACCTCACACTACATCAGGCTGGCCAGAGCCTCATCCAGCCTGGCTGCAAACACCTCCAGGGATGGGACCTCAACCACCTCCCTGGACAACCCATTTCAGGGCCTCACCATTCTCATGGTGAAGAACTTCTTCCTTAAGTCCAATCTGAATCTCCCCACTTCCAGCTTTGTTCTATTCCCCTTAGTCTCTTCTACACTCAGGAGCTGGCAATCTGTGTCTTTGCTTGCCTGGATGTTGTCTCAGATGTCCACCCTGCTCGTGGCATGTTCCTTAATCCCACAGGATTATTCCCACTTTCTGGGATCATAGAATCACCATAGAATTGTGAAGGTTGGAAGGGACCTCAAGGCTCAGCCAGTTCCAACCCCCCTGCCATGGGCAGGGACACCTCACACTACAGCAGGTTGCTCACAGCCACATCCAGCCTGGCTGCAAAAACCTCCAGGGATGAGGCTTCCACCACCACCTCCCTGGGCAACCTCTGCCAGTGTCTCACCACCCTCATGGGGAAGAATTTCTTCCTAACATCCAATCTGAATCTCCCCACTTCTAATTTTGCTCCATCCTCCCCAGTCCTGTCACTCCCTGACACCCTAAAAAGTCCCTCCCCAGCTTTCCTGTAGCCTCTTTCAGATCCTGGAAGGCCACAAGAAGGTCTCCTTGGAGCCTTCTCTTCTCCAGACTGACCATCCCCAACTGTCTCAGTCTGTCTCCATAGGAGAGGAGCTCCAGCCCTCTGCTCATCCTCGTGGCCCTTCTCTGGCTTGTCTTATTCTGCTGGAGAGGGAGAAGTGTTGTCCAAGCCCTCCCTGTGCTCATTTAGATGTTGTTGGGTGTTCACAGTGGCTGCTGCTGGGGAGGGACTGCTGGGATTTTGGCTGGAGTTTTCTTTGACCTCATTTGATTACCAAGCCCTGGGTGCTTGGTGGTAGGGCAAATCCACCCCAGGGAAAGCAGCTTATGCAAAACCACCTGGAGCCAATACATTTCCTGGTACACAAAGGACTTCCCAAGGCCACGTGGCAGATCCTGCAGTAGACCCTTGAGACTCAACCAGAAAATCCCTGAGAACAACTCAGCTGTGTCATAAGCAGCTGATGAGCTGTGTGAGGCCATGGGGGCAAGGCAGGTACCTTTATGGGCATGCTGTGGATGAAGATGACTGAAGGTTAAGCCACCTTAGGACTCTTCTCACAGGTAATTAGTGATAGGACAAAAGGGAATGGCCTCAAGCTGCCACTGGGTAGGCTTAGACTGGACAGTAGGAAAAAGTTTTTCATCAAAAGAGTGGTCAGGGATTGGAATGTGCTGCCCAGGGAGGTGGTGGAGTCCCCAAGCCTGCCTGTGTTTGAAGGTGGTTTGGATGTGGTGCTTGGGGACATGGTTTAGAGGTGAGCCTTGTAGAGCAGGGTTCTGGGTTGGACTTGGTGATCCTGAGGGTCTTTTCCAAGCTGAATGTTTCTGTGATTCTTGAGTCCCACATCCAGCCACAGCAGGTCTTTGCTCCTCCAGACTGTGCTGGGCACAAGCACTGCTGGTGCTGCTGCAGCAGGTCCCAGGGCTTTGGTGTGGCTGGTGGAAGGAAGAGGAGAGAAGCCTTTGCAGCCTTTACTCCAGCTCTGCTGGAGCTTGATGTTCTCTGTCTATTTAGAGAGAGGGGGAGGTTGGGAAGGGCTGGAAGGAAAGCTGTTGTTGGGAGTGTTGTCTAGAGAGGAGGTGTCCAGAGCTGTCAGGAGGAGGGAAGTGCCTGTGAGTGTTGACAGTGAGAAGAGGAGGAGCAGAGAGGTTGTGAGCCTGGCACAGGACCTTCGTGGTCTCTTCCCTGATCCACCAGGGGTTGGCCCTGACCCCTTGGGTGAGTTGCATTTCCTTCTCATGACTCTTCTGAAACCTTTCTCCTGCCACAGGGACAGAGGAGCAGTGAATCCACATGTTTGAGGCCATAGCACAGGCTGCCACCACCAGCTGTGCCAATGAGGGGTGTGAAGGGAGGACAAGATGACCTTCAAAGGTCCCTTCCAACCCCAATGCATTCTGTGGTTCCATAATCCATAACTGACAGTGCTGGGCTGTCAGATGTCCTCATGCAGCTGTTTTGTTCCTTTAGGTTTGGCTTCTCCTCTTTGAGCTTTTCTGCAAGAGAAGGATGAGATACAAGATTGTGGAAGATAGATGAGGTAGAAATGGAACAGCCACACATGGGTGGAAGAAGTTTGTAGCCCTGGTTAGAAGTGTCTGGACAGTCCTGTGTCCATCACTGACATCTTTCCAAGATGCAAAAGGTCCTCATGAGCCCTTCAGCTGCTGCTGGAGGACTCAACTTTGATCAAGGGAGGTTCTTCTCCCTCTCTACTCTGCCCTAGTGAGACCTCACCTGGAATATTGCATCCAGTTCTGGACTTCCCAGTCCAAGAGGGACAGGGATCTGCTGGAGAGTCCAAGGATGCTGAAAGGAGTGGAGCACTGCCTGGGGAGGAGAGGCTGAGAGCCCTGGTGGTGTTTAGTGTGGAGAGGAGAAGACTGAAAGGAGATTTAATAAATGCTTATAAATATCTGAGGGCTGGGGGTCAAGAGGGAGGGGACAGGCTCTGCTCAGCTGCACCCAGGGATAGGACAAGGGGCAATGGATGGAAACTCCAGCACAGGAGGTTCCACCTCAACATGAGGAGGAACTTCTTCACTGTGAGGCTCACAGAGCACTGGAACAGGCTGTCCAGAGAGGTTGTGGAGTCTCCTTCTTTGGAGCCTTTCCATCCCTGTCTGGATGTGTTCCTCTGTGACCTGTGCTGGATTCCCTGGTCCTGCTTTGGCAGGAGGATTGGACTCAATGATCGCCAGAGGTCCCTTCCAACCCCTAACATCCTCTGATCTGTGGTCCTGTGAACTTCTCCAAGTAGGGCTGCTCTGCTCTGCTCCAAGCTGAAATAGCCAAGCCCAGGGTGTGGGCTAAATCATGTTTGATTGGGGCACATCTTGGAGTGTTTTGGCTTTGCCAATATGAGAAGCTGATGTTCAGCTCCCATCACTTGGTTGGGTTGTGAATCTCTGTCTGGGGGGCGGCAGGGAGGGGAAACTGCAGCATCTTCCTGGTGATGTTTCCCCTTGAATTGGAGCTTCTCACTTTGCAAGTCAAAGCAAAAGCAGAAAAGCCACCTCCATCCCATTGTGACAGTGAAGTCCATGGGAGTGTTGCTGTGGGTGTCTGTGGCACCAGGGTTCCCAGCTCTTGGTGTAGCCCAGAGCAGTCCTTGTGCTGGGCTGGGGGAAGGTTTGCTGGCAGACAGGCAGAGCAGCTCTGCTGTGCTGCAGACACAGTGATGTGGACTCCTGAGACACTCTTTCTCAGTGTCTAGGTTATTGCTGCAGTGGCTGAACTTCTAAGAGGACCTCTTCATTTGTCATGGTGTGAAGGATCAGGGTCTGTAGCACCAAGAGACAAATGCTGGAGCACATTGGTAGTAGATCTGTTGTGTCCCAGCAAGCAGCCTGATCTCCAAAGCCACTGCAGTCCTTGCCAGGGATGCTGCCATGCTCTGGGACAGGTTCTAGGAGTTGAGAACATCAAACAGATGAAGCAAAGGCTTTGTTTGACATCAACAGAGGGAAGTTTCATGTGTACAGGACTGAACTTTTTTCCCCAGGAGGTGAATGCAGGCACACTGTGTGCCTGGCTCTTTCCAATCTGACAGGGCAGCTGGATTTTTGTTGTCTCAGGGGGATGGAGGTGGCTCCTCTGCTTTTGCTTCCACTTGCAAAAACAGCTTTCCCTCCCTGGCTTTTGTGGTGAAATATCACCAGGAAGATGCTCTCCATGCTGGAGAGTACCCTTATGTCCCAGTGTGCCATCTCAGCCCAACCCCACCATGGCCATCAAACCATGTCCCACAGTGCCATGGCCACAGGTTTCTGGAACACCTCCAGAGATGGGAACTCCACCACCTCCCTGGGCAGCCTCTTCCAATCCCTGACCACTCTTGCAGCAAAGAAATTTTTCCTCATCTTCAACGTAACCTTCCCTTGGCACAATTTCAGGCCATTGCCTCTCATTCTGTCACCTGATGACAAGGGAGAAGAGCCCAACCCCCACCTCACTGCAGCCTCCTCTCAGGGAGCTGTAGAGAGCAATGAGGGCTCCCCTCAGCCTCCTTTTCTCCAGCCTAAACAACCCCAGTTCCCTCAGCTGCTCCTCCTAAGACTTGTTCTGTAGACCCTTCACCAGCTGAATGAGTAGGGCCACCAGGATGAGCAGAAGGCTGGAGATCCTCTGCTATGAGGACAGACTGAGAGTTGGGGCTGTTCAGTCTGGAGAAGAGAAGGCTCCCAGGAGACCTTCTTGTGACCTTCCAGGATCTGAAGGGGGCTACAAGAAAGCTGGGGAGGGACTTTTTAGGCTATCAGGGAGTGACAGGACTGGGGGGAATGGAATAAAGCTGGAAGTGGGGAGATTCAGGCTGGATGTGAGGAAGAACTTCCCCATGAGAATGGTGAGAGCCTGGAGTGGGTTGTGCAGGGAGGTGGTTGAGGCTCCATCCCTGGAGGTGTTTGCAGCCAGGCTGGATGAGGCTCTGGGCAGCCTGCTGTAGTGTGAGGTGTCCCTGCCCATGGCAGGGGGGTTGGAAGTGGCTGATCCTTGTGGTCCCTTCCAACCCTGACTGATTCTGTGATTCTATGACACTGTGAACTTTCAGCTCCCTTCCAACTCTGACAGTTCTATGATTGTGTGCTGTGGTTCTAAGTTCAGTCCTTCAGCAGCAGCTGAAACAGGACCTTTGTGCATGTTGGGAGCTGTCAGTGATACAGAGAGGCTTGGCCAGACACTTCTAACCAGGCTTCAAACTTCTTCCATTTGGGATGTGCCTGTGAGCTGGTCCAGGCTGGGTGCCCTTTGGGGGTGAGCTCCCTGTGCTGTTATGGGAGTGAGAAACTCTTCCAGCTGGGAGGTATCTGAAAGCTCCACATTTCAAAGGTGTTTCCTTTCCCCACCTCTAATTTTAACAGCCACACTTGGGCTAAGCCCTTTGAAGCCTTAATTGCAATTATGAATCTTCCTCTGTTCCCAGGTCTCCTTTAATTGGCTTCCTGTGAGAATTTCAAAGCTGATAAAAACAAAAGTGCTGCTTTTTGGGGTTTCTTTTCCTTTTCCTTTTCCTTTTCCTTTTCCTTTTCCTTTTCCTTTTCCTTTTCCTTTTCCTTTTTTCCTTTTCCTTTTTTCCTTTTCCTTTTTTCCTTTTCCTTTTTTCCTTTTCCTTTTTTCCTTTTCCTTTTTTCCTTTTCCTTTTTTCCTTTTCCTTTTTTCCTTTTCCTTTTTTCCTTTTCCTTTTTTCCTTTTCCTTTTTTCCTTTTCCTTTTTTCCNCCTTTTCTCCTTTTCCTTCTCCTTTTCTCCTTTTCCTTCTCCTTTTCTCCTTTTCCTTCTCCTTTTCTCCTTTTCCTTCTCCTTTTCTCCTTTTCCTTCTCCTTTTCTCCTTTTCCTTCTCCTTTTCTCCTTTTCCTTCTCCTTTTCTCCTTTTCCTTCTCCTTTTCTCCTTTTCCTTCTCCTTTTCTCCTTTTCCTTCTCCTTTTCTCCTTTTCCTTCTCCTTTTCTCCTTTTCCTTCTCCTTTTCTCCTTTTCCTTCTCCTTTTCTCCTTTTCCTTCTCCTTTTCTCCTTTTCCTTCTCCTTTTCTCCTTTTCCTTCTCCTTTTCTCCTTTTCCTTCTCCTTTTCTCCTTTTCCTTCTCCTTTTCTCCTTTTCCTTCTCCTTTTCTCCTTTTCCTTCTCCTTTTCTCCTTTTCCTTCTCCTTTTCTCCTTTTCCTTCTCCTTTTCTCCTTTTCCTTCTCCTTTTCTCCTTTTCCTTCTCCTTTTCTCCTTTTCCTTCTCCTTTTCTCCTTTTCCTTCTCCTTTTCTCCTTTTCCTTCTCCTTTTCTCCTTTTCCTTCTCCTTTTCTCCTTTTCCTTCTCCTTTTCTCCTTTTCCTTCTCCTTTTCTCCTTTTCCTTCTCCTTTTCTCCTTTTCCTTCTCCTTTTCTCCTTTTCCTTCTCCTTTTCTCCTTTTCCTTCTCCTTTTCTCCTTTTCCTTCTCCTTTTCTCCTTTTCCTTCTCCTTTTCTCCTTTTCCTTCTCCTTTTCTCCTTTTCCTTCTCCTTTTCTCCTTTTCCTTCTCCTTTTCTCCTTTTCCTTCTCCTTTTCTCCTTTTCCTTCTCCTTTTCTCCTTTTCCTTCTCCTTTTCTCCTTTTCCTTCTCCTTTTCTCCTTTTTCTTTTTCTTTTTCTTCTCCTTTTTCTTTTTCTTTTTCTTCTTTTTCTTTTTTTTCCTTTTTTCCTTTTTCTTTTTCCTTTTTCCTTGTTTTCTTTTTTCTTTTATTTCTTTTTTTCTCTTTTTCTTTTTTTTCCCTTGAGGGAGTTGCTTGTGTGAGATTCCTGAGCCCAAATAAAACTCAGCTCAGCCCAGACTTATGTGCTGCCCATGGCCAGGGTCTCACAAGGCTGGCATTATACAAACCTAAGCTGATTTACATCCTTGCATTTGGAAAGTGCTAATCTAGTTTCTTTCTTTTTTTTTTCCTTTCCACCCCTCCTTTTTTTTTTTCTTTTTCCTTTTCAGCCCCTCTCTAATCTTCTGAGATCACTGCCAGGTTCCCAGCTCCTTTGGCTTGGAGCAGGCTCCAGCTAAATCCTTTATCTGTCTATTTGGCAACCCTGGGTGAAGTAGTTAACAAACGAATGACAATTTTTTCCCTGGCTCATTAATTAAGATTTTACTGAGCTGAGTGGTTGATGCTGCTGCTGCTGCTGCTGCTGCAACAAGAGGCTGAACAAGGCAGGTCTGTATTTTGTTTCAGAGGAATGTGGCTTTTCAGAAGACACAGCTCCAAGGCAGGTCTGCTAGCAGCAGTCCAGTCCACTGCTGCCCTGCATGAACTGCCACCAAAACCCAGGGGGTTTTGTCATGCACAGCTTTATTTCTGCAGTTTGGTGCTGCATGAGCATTTCTTGTAGAGTCCCAGAATCTCAGCATGGTGAGGAGCTGGAAGGGACCTCTGGAGATCATCCAGTCCAAGCCTCGTGCTCAAGCAGGACACCCACAGCAGCTTGCCCAGGATCACAATGGCCCAGCTGGGCTTGGAAGCTCTCCACACAAGGAGACTCCACAACCTCTCTGGGCAGCCTGCTCCAGCCCTCCAGCACCCTCACAACAAAGAACTTTCTCCTCCTCTTCAGGTGGAACCTCCTGGGTTCCACTTTGTGCCCACTGCCCCTTGGCCTGTCCCTGGGCACCACTGAGCAGAGTCTGGCCCCAGCCTCTTGCCCCCCACAGCTCCTTCAGCTCTTGCTGAGCATTGCTCAGCTCCCCTCTGGGGCTGCTTTTCTGCAGGCTCTCAGCCCCAGGGCTCTCAGCCTTTGCTCCTCACAGAGCTGCCCCAGGCTCCTCAGCATCTCTGTAGCTTCTGGCTGGACTCTCTCCAGTAGTTTCCTTTTTCTCATAAACTGGGGAGCCCAGCACTGTACCCTCATAGTGTGTCCTCATAGGTCTGAGCAGAATGGGAGGAGAAGAACTGGCTCTAATATTGCATCCCCCTGTTCCTAGAGCCACGTTGCCCATGCAACTCTAGGGCTTCAGTGGGTGGCAGCAGGCAAGCCAGCCATGGATGCTTCAGGCTTCTCAGAGCCTGGCACAGGCTGCCCAGGGAGGTGGTTGAATGCCCATCCCTGGAGGTGTTTAGCAGTTGCAGAGATGTGGTGTTGAGGGCCATGGTTTAGCATCAGCCTGGGTAGGGTTAGAGAATGGTTGGAGTGGATGATCTGAAAGGTCTCTTCCAGCCAAAAGGATTCTGACTGATACAAAGACCCAAACCCTTTGGTGATCTGGGGCTGCCACCTCTTGTGTTTGGTGAAAGGGTTTACAGAGCGAGAGCTGCACAGTGACTGGAAGGAGTTTTGTAGGCAAGAAGCTGGGGGAGGAGAGCAGAAATAACTGCAAAGTGTCAAAGTTGTGACCCACAGCAAGTGACACTTAACCCACTTGAGAGGTGTCCTCCCAAGAACTGTTTCATAGAATCACAGAATGGTTTGGGTGGGAAGGGACCCTTCAAGCTCATCCAGTTCCAACCCCCCTGCCATGGGCAGGGACACCTCCCACCAGCCCAGGTTGTTCAAGACTTCATCTGGCCTGGCCTTGAACCCCTCCAGGGAGGGGGCAGCCACAGCTTCCCTGGGCAACCTGTGCCAGTGTCTCAGCACCCTCACTGGAGAGAATTTCTTCCTCATCTCCATTCTCAATCTGGCCTCTTCCAGATTCAGTCCATTCCCTCTCATCCTTTCCCTACAAGTCCCTGCCAGAAGTCCCTCCCCAGCTTTCTTTTAGACCCTCTTGTTTATCTCTCCAGGACCCACTGCTGTTGGGAGACAAATTGCTGCTAATTGGCCTTTCTGCTCAGGGCAGAGGAGTCTGGTTGGCTAATTAGGTCTTTACACCTCTCCAGCTAATTTGGAGAGCATATACCCTAGGGGAAGTGGACTTCCCAGGGAGGTGACCTTATCAGTTCTCTGGGTCTTTTGTTGGCTCCTGGGCTGGCAGATGTGAGACACAAGCTGGATCCCTGTCTGTCAAAACAACCTCACAGTTGTTGGGGTTAACATTTTGAAGTTAAAAGCAAAGAAACAACTTGAGATCTCCCTGGAGGACAGAGAGAGAGAGAAAGGGAAGAGGTTGCTGCCAGCCCAGGAACTCTGGAGTGGAAGGCCTCTAGGTGTGCTCACAGTACATTAGAGGTTAGAAGGGACCTCCAGAGCTCATCCAGTCCAACCCCCCTGTCAGAGCAGCATCACCCAGGGGAGTCTGCACAGGAATGCATCCAGGTGGGGTTGGAAAGGCTCCAGAGAAGGAGACTCCACAACCCCCTGGGCAGCCTGCTCCAGGGCTCTGTCACCCTCACTGTAAACTTTCTCCTCATGTTATGGTGAAACCTTCTCTGTTCAAGTTTGTCTCCGTTGTTCCTTGGCTTATTGCTGTGCACCACCCAGCAGAGCCTGGCCCCCTCCACTTGACCCCCACCCCTCAGCTATTGATAGACATTGATCAGATCCCTCTCAGCCTTCTCTTCTCCAGACTAAACAGCCCCAGAGCTCTCAGTCTCTCTTCCCAGGGGAGATGCTCAAGTCCCCTAAGCATCCTCCTGGCTCTCTGTTGGACTCTCTCCAGCAGGTCTCTGTCTCTCTTGAACTGGGGAGCCCCAAACTGGACACCTCCCAATGCTGTGTGCTGGCAGAGCAGTGTGGCTTTGCTGTGCTACTGCTGTTTAAAATAGAGAGTTTTCCCCAGAATCCCAGCTTGGCACTTCTCAGAAATAAGACCCAGTCCCTGAGTGAGCAGCTGAGATGGGGTGTGAGCTGTGAGTGCTGCAGATCACATAGGAAGGGTGGAAATAGGTGATAGGAGGAGAGGGAATAGATTGAAGCTAAAAGAAGAGAGATTGAGACTGAAGATTAGGTAGAAATTACTTAGAGAAGGCTCCAGGGAGACCTTAGAGCAGCCTCAGAGTCCTTGACAAGGGCTGGGAGTGGTAGGGCAAGGGGCAATGGCTTTGAGCTGGAAGAGGGGAGGTTGAGACTGGAGATGAGGAAGAAAGTCTCTCCAGTGTGGTGGTGAGACACTGGAACAGGCTGCCCAGGGAGGAGGTTGTGACTGCCCTCTCCTTGGAGGTGTTTAAGGTCAGGCTGGATGAGGTCTTGAGCAACCTGAGCTGGTGGGAGGTGTCCCTGCCCATGGCAGGGGGTTGGAACTGGATGAGCTTTAAGATCCCTTCCAATCCAAACCATTTTATGAGTCTATGAAAAGCTGAGAAAAGCACAAAATGAGGATCAGGACTGGAATTCTTAGCAGCTCTCAGGGAGCAAAGCTCTGGGTTTAAGGTGGTAGCAGAATGTTGGTGTGGTCCTTGTCCCTCCATAACCTTCCTGGGTGACCTGGACAAAGTCACTTTGCCTTTTCCCATCAGCCTTGGTTCCCCATCACTGTGTTTTTTCATCCTTGGGGGAGTGATCTGAGGTTAAGGATGTTAAATAACATCCAGGTCTGGTGCTGAAGGAATGGAATGAGGAGATGAATAATTCCCAATTAATTTGGGAGAGGGGAGCTGGTGCTAATCTGGGCTTTGGGAATCAAGTGTTTCAGCCTTAGAGCTGGGACATGTGATTTGTTAAGCACAGCCTGGAAACAACATTATTTAACCTCTCAAAGATCTGCAAGTGTTGGAGCTGTTTCTCTTTCTGCAGCTCTCTAATGAAGCAGGATGTGGCCAAGGTCCCACTGGAGTGGCTCTGCCCCAACCCATGTCCCACAGAGGGCTCTAATGCATCACCCTGGTCTGAGGCTGCTCGAGGAGGTGACTGTGGGGAGCAGGACTGTGCAGACCACTGAGCATGGAGTTGGGGAATGGAGGAAAAAGTGATGGGAATGAAGAAATTTGAGACTGGCACCCAGACCCTGAAGGTGCAGGATGAGAGTGGGAGACCTGCAGGCTTGAAATCAGGGTCAGAGTCTTCAGAGGCTGGCAGGGACTGCATGAAGAGGAGGGTAATTGGGTCACTTCTTCTTTCAAAGCAATCCCCAAGCCATTCAGAGCAGGCATCACCAGCAGGAGACAATTTTAGAACAAAAAAAAAAAAAAAAATCAGAGAGAAAACTCAAAACAGGAACCAGGAGATAAACAATGCTGCAGTGCTGAGGAGCTGAGCTGAGCTCCTTCCTGCTCTCAGCCAGCTGGTGAGTCAGAGGTGGGGCTCTGGGAGCCCAGCACTCCTACTCAGCACCTCACAACAGGGAAAGGAGTTGGGAAACAGTTACACAGAATCCCAGGAGCTGGAAGGGAGGCAGGGACAGCCACAGCAGCTTGCCCAGGAGCAGCTGGGCTTGGAAGCTCTCCACACAAGGAGACTCCACAACCTCTCTGGGCAGCCTGCTCCAGCCCTCACAACAAAGAACTTTCTCCTCCTGCTCAGATGGAACCTCCTGGGTTCCAGTCTGTGCCCATTGCCCCTTGTGCTGTCCCTGGGCACCACTGAGCAGAGTCTGGCCCCAGCCTCTTGCCCCCCACAGCTCCTTCAGCTCTTGCTGAGCATTGCTCAGCTCCCCTCTGGGGCTGCTCTTCTGCAGGCTCTCAGCCCCAGGGCTCTCAGCCTTTGCTCCTCACAGAGCTGCTCCAGGCCCTTCAGCAGCTTTGTAGCCTCCACTGGACTCTCTCCAGTAGTTTGTTTTTTATCATGAACTGGGGAGCTCAGAACTGGACCCAGGACTCCAGCTGTGGCCTCACTAATGCAGAGCAGAGGGGGAAGAGAACCTCTCTTGACCTTCTGCCCACTCTTCATGCACCTCAGAAGACCATTTGCCTTCTTGGCCCCATGCTGGCTCATGGGGACCTTGCTGTCCACCAGCATTCCCAGGTCCTTCTCTGCAGAGCTGCTCTCCAGCAGGTTCCCTTTCACCTGGGCTGCTGAAAAGCTTTTCCATTCACAAAAGAATTTGTCACAGTGGGACCGGAGCACTTGGCTCTCCTTCTCCAGGTTTGCTGAGCCCAAATTCATCACTCTGGCAGGGCAAGATGTGTCACCTGCCTTGCCCCAGCTCTGAGGAATACCTGAGGGCTGGGGGTCGGGAGGGAGGGCACAGGCTCTGCTCAGCTGCACCCTGGGATAGGACAAGGGGATAGAAACTCCAGCACAGGAGGTTCCACCTCAACATAAGGAGGAACTTCACTGTGAGGGTCATAGATCCCTGGAGCAGGCTGCCCAGAGAGGTTGTGGAGTCTCCTTCTCTGGAGGCTTTCAAGCCCCATCTGGATGTGTTCCTGTGTGACCTGTGCTGGATTCTCTGGTCCTGCTCTGGCAGGGGGGTTGGACTTGATGATCTCCAGAGGTCCCTTCCAACCCCTGACATCCTGTGAGCTGTGAAGCTACAAATGTTCCCATAGGGTGTGAGGAACCAAGTGGCCATGGCTGGTGAGCTCTTGAGGTTCAGGAGCACAGTCAGTGCTTAGGGTTACAGCTGCCTCAGAGTGCTGGAGGTGGCCAAACCAGCACAGAAAGCCCTTTGGTGGCAGCCTGCCTCCTGGTTTCCCTAACCAGTGCCATGCACACCAGTTGTAAACTGGTCATGGGGGCTTGCTCATTGCCAAGTGAATCTGAACACTGCTGTGTGGAGGAGAACCATAGACTCATAGAATGGGTTGGCTTGGAAGGGACCTTAAAGATCATCCAGTTCCAACTCTCCTGGCATGGGCAGGGACACCTCCCACTAGATCAGGTTGCCCAAAGCCTCATCCAGCCTGATCTTAAACACTTTCATCTACAACTTCTCTGGGCATGGGCAGGGACACCTCCCAGCAGACCAGGTTGCTCCAGGCCCTGTCTGACCTGCTGTGTCTCATTTGATCCAAAATGAGAAGCTTGCTGGTTTATGTTTTTTTTTTTTTCCCCTTTTTTTTTTCCTGCTTTGATTTTTACTTTCTGACTCACAGCCAGATGAGTGCAAACACTCCTGAAATGATGAGCTGAGAAGTTTCATTCTGAGTCCTCCAGACCCTCTTCCCTCCACTCCTTGCCTTTTGGAGCAGATGTTCTGCTGAAGTCCAGTCTCATTCACTGAGGCAGTGCTTAGAGCCTTGAAAGAGCTTCTCCAGCTTTGTTCCTCTCCTTTAGCTTCCTGCAGCCCTGGGTTTGCTCCTGGGCTCATCTAATTTCTTGCTTTCGTTGCATGTGGTGCTAAAAACTTGGTGCTAAAAACTTGGTGCTAAAAACTTGGTCCTAAAGCAGCCTCTGCTGGGCTTGGGCCAAAGGCTACCACACTGGCTGGGCTGCAGGTGGGAGGTAGCAAATCTGCTTCCTTGACAGCTGGGGCACATTTGTCAGGATGGGGACATGTCTGTCAGGATGGGGACATGTCTGTCACCATAAGCCTGGAGAATGCATGGGCTTGCTTCTAGCTGTGGGTGATGGGAGACCTGCTCCAGATGCTCTCAAACTTGTTTCAGATCTCAGCAGCTCAGGAGCAGCAGATCCCAGAGCAGAAGGCAGCTAGGAAAGGCAATCACATCCTGGGCTGATCCCCAGCAGTGTGGGCAGCAGGGGCAGGGAGGGGATTCTGCCCCTCTGCTGTGCTCTGCTCACACCTCCCCTGCAGTGCTGGGGCAGCTCTGGAGCCCTCAGCACAGCACAGACAGGGACCTGTTGGAGCAGGGCCAGAGGAGGCCACAGCAATGCTGGCAGGGCTGGAAGCCCTCTGCTGGGAGCCAGGCTGAGAGAGTTGGGCTTGGGCAGCCTGCAGAGGAGAAGGCTCCAGGGAGACCTTGTGGCCTTGCAGTGCTTCAAGGCTGAGCAAAAAGCTGGGGACAGACTTTTGAGCAGGACCTGATGTGACAGGACAAGGGAGGATGGTTTGGAACTGAAAGGGGGAGATTGAGAGTGGAGAGAAGGAAGAAATGTTTGACCCTGAGGGTGGTGAGACTCTGTCTCAGGTTGCCCAGAGAGGTGGGAGCTGCCCCATGGCTGGAAGCATTGGAGGTCAGGTTGGTTGGGGCTGTGAGCAACCTGCTCTGGCTGCAGATGTCCCTGCTGGCTGCAGGGGTTGGACTGAATAAGCTTTAATTATCCCTTCTACCCCAACCTAGTCTATGATCTGTTGAATAAGGTGTCATTTTCTACCCTTGGGGCAGCTCTAGAGTCCTCAGCACAGCACAGACAGGGACCTGTTGGAGCAGGGCCAGAGGAGGCCACAGCAATGCTGGCAGGGCTGGAAGCCCTCTGCTGGGAGCCAGGCTGAGAGAGTTGGGCTTGGGCAGCCTGCAGAGGAGAAGGCTCCAGGGAGACCTTCTGGTGGCCTTTCAGGGCTTCAGGGGGGCAATCAGAAAGCTGGGGACAGACTTTTGAGCAGTGCCTGTTGTGACAGGACAAGGGGGGATGGTTTGGAACTGAAAGAGGGAGATTGGGACAGGAGAGAAGGAATGTTTGACCCTGAGGGTGGTGAGAGCCTGTCCCAGGCTGCCCAGAGAGGTGGGAGCTGCCCTATCCCTGGAAGTGTTCAAAGCCAGGTTGTCTGGGGTCTGAGCAACCTGATCTAGTAGGAGATGACCCTATCCATGTCAGGAGGGTGGAACTAGATGTTCTTTATGTCCTCTCCACCCTCTATGGCTCTATGATAGGATGGGCAGTGTCAGGACCCTGCTTCTGATCTGCCCAATGTGTTTTTCCCTTTCTGTGGAGCCTCTGTCCCCCAAGTTCTCTGAAGCACAAAGCAGTTGCCAGTTTGGAGCTGGTGTTTGCTTGCATCTCTTGGGGTTTCTGGTTTTGGAGCTCACATCTCATCTCACCAGCAATCAGCTTCAAGCTCTGGCTGCTCATGCAGGTCAGCTGGGGGTGGAATTTGCTCAATCCCATTAAATAATTCCCATTTGCAGCAAGACTAAGGGCTTGGATGGAGCTCTTTGCGTGGAGCTGAGATGTCTTAGGCATTTCTCAGCTTTTTCTTCTGATCCCCTGAGCTGGGGGGGTGGGGGGAGGGGGGCACTTCGTGCCAGCTGAGCATGACAAAGCTGTGGCAGAGGGTGAGAAACCACTTGGGATTGCCACTGAAAAGTGCTGGGGCTGTGGTGCCTAAAGCCCAGTTGTACCCTGCTTCACCAAAGGAGCAAAATCTTTATCCCCAGGTGCTCTGTGAGCCCTGGCTTGCTCCTGCAGTTCTGCCACAGCACCAGCACCTCCCTGTAGAGCTCTGCAGCTTCACCAAAGGAACAAAATCTTTATCCCCAAGCGCTCTGTGAGCCCTGGCTTGCTCCTGCAGCCCTGCCACAGCACCACCACCTCCCTGCAGAGCTTTGCACAGCAGCTGCAGCTTCACCAGAGGAACAAAATCTTTATCCCCAGGTGCTCTGTGAGCCCTGGCTTGCTCCTGCAGCCCTGCCACAGCACCAACACCTCCCTGCAGAGCTGCTGCAGCAGCTGCAGCTTCACCAAAGGAACAAAATCTTTATCCCCAGGTGCTCTGTGAGCCCTGGCTTGCTCCTGCAGCCCTGCCACAGCACCAACACCTCCCTGCAGAGCTGCAGCAGCCATGCAGACTCACACCCCTGCAGTCAGGGTTGCTCAGTGCCCCATCAAGCCTGACCCCTTGGATGTCTCCAGGGAATGGGGCCTCCATCACCTCCTTGTGGCAACCTGTTCCAATGTTCCACCACCCTC